>VMBQ01001166.1:92821-187039 GCA_007657795.1 Dreissena rostriformis | reverse complement strand
AATTGTTTTAAAAAGCTCATTAACTAAACTTCAGTCATTGAGTAACGACACCACATTCGAGGACGCTGTACAGAGGTTGGCGTACACGCAGACCATCGCCGATGCGTATTTCATCATCGCCGGCACCAAAGCCGACGAAGGCGCCGTCATCACGAAGGGCCGTCTCGCTGCAGACGACATTTGGCGACTAAATGCTGAGAACAATAGGTAGGACGGAAACAATTAATAAACTGGTGAACAGTTTTTGAAGAGATGAGAAAATACAAAAACCTATTTAGCCTTAATGAAGATAAGGATATGAAAAAAACATTTCAATTTCCATTTAATTAGTAGAATACTTTAACGCTTTGGTGTGATATACCATTTGTATATATTGCCAGATATTAATATTGTGATGTTTATTATAGGACTGAAACACAGTAACAGTAAATAGTGCTACAGAATAACTATTATCGTTTATATCGTTTGCATCGTTTATGCCGAAGATAAACAAGCAACTCAATCCAATATTGCTAGCCAATTCCTTTATCGCCAGGTGTCACGCGATTCAATTCCTACTAGGTTTGGCGTTACTACTATTCCAATATTGCTACGCGTAACACAATTCAATTCCTAATGGAATATTGCCAGGCAATACGCAATCGCATTTCAATATTACCAGGCGATACGCAATTGCATTCCTATATTACCAGGCGATATCGAAAATTGCATTCCAATATTGCTAAGCGATAAGGATTGCATTTCTATATTGCAAGGCAATATAGCACTTGCATTCCAATATTGCTACGTGATAAGCATTACATTCCTATATTACCAGGCGATACGCAATTGCATTCCTTTATAACAGGCGAAACGCAATTGAATTTCTATATGGCCATGTGATTTGCAATCGCATTCCAATATTGCCAGGCGATACGCAATTGCATTCCATTATTGTCGGGCGATACGCAATTACATTCCAATATTGCTAGTTGATACGCAATTGCATTACTAAAAAAAAATTACCAGGCGATACGCAATTACATTCCTATATTGCCAGGCGTTACGCGATTGCGTTAACATATTGCCAGGAGATACGCAATTGCGTTAATATATTACCAGGCGATACGGAATTGCATTTCAATATTGCCAGACAAAAGGCAATTGCATTCCAATTCTGCCAGGCGATACGCTTTGCATTACAATTCTCCCAGGCGATACGCAATTGCATGCCTATATAACGGTTGTTTGCAGATGGTTTCTGGTGGAGACGAACTACGACCACTGGTTACCGCCCCCGGCCAGTGACGACCGTAGGTGAGCGCTCAGATGGGACACCTCCTTCATTTCACTCCGGGGAAACTGGGCTCTTTTTGATTTATTGATTTATTTAAATATACAATGTCAGTTTTCATGGCAAAACAAGTATAACACACACATGAACTTAAGTAAAAAAGAAACATGCATGAATTAACAAATGCATAAGTGAAGCCATGACAACAATCATTATATATCAAGGATGACTCCAAAAAGCGTTTGAAAAACACTTTTTTCCATTGTGGTCCATATAGTGTTGTGTGACATAGGAGGACTTAATTAGATAGAAGTATATATATCACAGATTTATCACAGATTTGAGCACCTTCAACAAGTCACCTTTTAGAAAGGCAACTGTAAATAAAACAAATCATCTTAGTTACACCTAGTTAAAAATTATTCAGTTTTAAAATATTTAAACTTAGTACCTATAACTACCGGTATTCTAAAACAATGCTAAGAACGACATGTATTTAGCTTTTATAGCTTGAAAAAATAAGTGACATCAAGAAATTAACAATCAATCTGAGCAACTTACAGACAAAAAAAAAAGACAAAAAAATGGTTAAGAATCAAGTAGACTAATGAGATGTACCTTAGCACTTGCCTTGAAGTTATCATATGTGTATCAAAGTGCATCTCCTGTAGGCAAATGACCTTTTACCAAACCCTTTTACCTTAGGGATGGAGTAACGGCTACACTAAATAAAGTAGAAGGGATTCTCGCTACATTTAACAGGGTTCGACATATAACAGCTAGCCAAGGGAAAAAAATCCTTCATTTTTGATGGAGCAGAATTAGTATTGATATTGAAGACATGATAAATGGTTTTAAAATCAACTCTAGCCAATGGTAACCAATTCAACAGAGCAAATTGCTCTTTACCAACATGAGCTCTGGCATCTAGGTTCAACACTAATCGAATAATTATGCGTGACCTGTAACTTGTTCTGGATAGCTTGAGTGGTAGAATGAAACCATACAACTGAAGCATAATCAAAATGACATTTGGCAATGGCCGTGGATAGCAACTTCTTAGTATGGAAGGTGAGGAATTCCCTCTTTTTGTAGAGAAACTTTATTCTAGAATCGACATTTTGTATAACTGACAACGCCATCGATTCGTTGACGACTTGGCTTAATGCATATGCGTAAAGTGTCGTCCCAGATTAGCCTTTGCAGTCCACAAAGGCTAATCAGAAACGACACTTTCCACCTAAACTGGATTTTTGCTAAGAAGAGACTTCCTTTAAACGTAAGATACCTTCAAAACGGAAAGTGTCTTCCCTGATTTGACTGTGCGGACTGCACAGGATAATCTGGGACGACACTCAACGCACATTCATTAAGTCCAGTTTTTTCCAGAACGAGGCTCACTAGAAAACACATTTGCAGATTTCGAAGGTATATAAACACACAAATAGCGTAAGATGGTGCACTCATATTTCAACCTAAATAAAAACACACTTTTTGGAGGCAATAAAAGGAAATGCATCTTCATGAGATCGTAGTAGTATAAAACGGATATAATGTCAAAAATAAAGTGAATCATGGCCATTATCTTTAAAGAACAGTACATGATTTCTATCAATCGTTGATTGACTTTGATGACGTAATAAAGGTATATAATCTTTTTTCAGGGACCCTGCCATCAAGGCGATGAACATGATGGGACGTTCTAACATCACCGTGGACAACCTGTTCGCTGTCATGTCAACGCCCCCCGTCCTCAACAAGTAGGAGATAAAACGCCATAAATACGACCCTCATAATTAGAAGCCGACGCTCATAGAATTAATCACTTAAACCGTTGTAAGAAATGCATTTGCAAACGCAAAAAACGTTAGATACTTATTACTAAGGGAAGACCTTTTAATATGTCGATTTATTGGTATAAAGAAAAACAAACGATTACATTGAGATACAACGTATAAAGTAACCGACCCTTATGTCCATCCTATTTTATTATTTTTATTATTTCGATTGGTAACATTTTCATACCGACCGTTGTATGCAGTTTCATTTTTATAATATTTATGGGCTGGTGCCTGTACTAGCTTGATTAAATGTTGTTGTTTCCAGCCATAACATATCGCACATTTTAATGCAAACACATATACATATATACGTGTCCAAAACCCTTTCTAAATGATAAGCCTGTGTGAGATTACCATACACGCTTTTCAATATGTGCTTATATAAATAATTAATATACGGGGCTTAATGCATGTGCATATAGTGTCGTCCCATATACGCCTGTCAATTCCGCAAATACTAATCGGGGACGACACTTTCCACCTAAACTCGATTGTTGCTAAGGAGAGACTTCCTTTAAACGAAAAATGCAATAAAAGCGGAAAGTGCCCTCCCAGTGCGGACTGGACAAGCTAATCTGGGACGACACTATACGCAAATGCATTATACCCCGTTTTTCCCAGAGCGAGGCTCAAATGTAACAATTTATGAAAGTTATTTTTTTTTCATTCTACATAGGAGTACCACTTACACCGTTGTAATGTCGGCCGGGAAACCCAGCATTATGCAGGCTTGGATTCGAGACTAGACGAGACTTGACGAGTCTGCAAGAGGCGTGTGGGAAAATAGTTATTTTGCAATTAGACCATACAGTCTAGACATTAGTGGCGAGTAACGAAATGTAGTTATTAAATTGTTATATTATGATAAATTGATGTTGATTAAAATATTTACTGTTTATGTTAGTTTTTCTATTAATATTTATATTAAATTTACAATAGGACGGCTTATACGTCAATTACATATAGTTATTTGCTGACATAATCGATACTCAAATGCACGTTAAAATGCAACAAAAACAAATATAAGCATGTATGACAATTGACAGTCTAAACTACATGTTATTATTGAGAAATGGCGTACCTGTCTTTCCGCAATTCACACTTAAATCAGCTAGCATTTAGAAATGCAACTCACGACTAATCTTTCAAAAACATATCGCTTACAGCAGACTTTCTAGTTAATTTAATTGTTTTAACAGATTTACAAATCAGTGTTATACTATTAATTCATACCATGACTATAAATAAGAAATCTTTCAACGAATACTTAAAATCCTATATACATGACATCACTTCGAAGATTAAAGAAACATTTGTTCAAATACTTTTTAGTATTTTTTTATGACAAGTTAGAATCGTTAATTCTGCCATATTTTGATTAAGCATACATCGCACGATACTTAGTTCTAATTTTGCTTATTGCATAACATGGTTGCCATTTTGAGTGTGTTCCACTCAGCAAATCTAGCCCAGTAGTTTCTTTCAAATATGATAAACATCCTATAATAATTCAGTGTCTGCTATTAAGCAAGACAGGACCCCAAGGATTCATCGACCTTTACATTTCAGACAGAGTCGGTTTTCATAATTTGATAAAGCAAATATCATAAATGATCAATTCGCAATACAATAAAATTTTAGGGAATTCAAAATAGCGCGTGAAACACTTGCAATTTAAATAGACAGAGATGTTTGCTCAATTGTATTATACATAATTAAGACTCTTTCTTAAAAATAAGCATGTTTTATGTGAATGCAGAAGGTTGCATTTGCAAATAAATAAATACCGAAGCTACCTTTCATTAATAAAGCTTTCGTATGCAAAAATAACATATTCCTTAAAGCCCTAGTAACGCTCAAAATATTTCATAAATTATTTCGATAAATAAAGTTAACCCATAAAGGATCAGTAATAGCCAAAATTTCAACGCTAGATGTGGTCTGGTAACATAGATTTAACAATATACAAAATGCTCTTTTTTAAATTTGTGGCACAATATATTCCAATTTAATTTCCCGCAACGATATCTATTCATACGACACTAGACACTAAATTGGTACATAAACATGTGTTGAATATAATGTACCACACACAAATAAAAAAAGAGCATTTTGTATCTCGTTAAATCTATGTTTTTATATCACATCTAGCGTTGAAATTTTGGCTATTTCTATAAGAAACACTGATTTTTTTTATTGGTAAACTTTATTTTACGAAATATTTTACGAAATATTCGTTGATTTTGAGTATTAATGGGGCTTTAACATTTTCAGAAAATGAAGCTCGCTTTGTATAATCTTAACATGAATGACAGAAAATCGAATCTATCGAATAGCGCATTAAATATGAAAAGGTATCTATTAAAGTATTTGTACTGTACATGGCCGATATACAACTTGATTTAATTTAGTATTTATAATCAAATCCTTCCGCGCCTAAGGTAGAAATATATGAGACTTGCCTGGCCAGGGTGACAAGAGAATACAAATGTTAGAAGAAGGTTTGGAAACATTATCGCGAAAAATAGAGTATACACTGCTTAATTGGTATGAGATTAATTCTATTATTTGAAATTATATAGTCTCAATAAAGATATTTGCAGGACGAGTCCAAGATTGTTGAACCGTTGTTTTGTGATCCGTGTACGGATGATGACCAATTTGAGCCCGTGGAAGGGTAATGTGAGACACATAACATTGAATAACATTGTTGTAAGCGCCACAGAGTACCTCGAAAGCCGCATGCTTATTGAAACGCAATCGAGTCCGTTTTCTGGGTAGAACCAGTACTTGGTGTTTTGGGTGAAGATCTTTAGAACGCCCTAGAGTAACCTCCCGGTAGCAATGTGGACCCCATATCCATTACGCCATGGCGACCATTTATTTAAACTGATGTTTGTAAATACATGTAGATTTTTCGTTCAAAGTATATGCTACTCAGTTCGAAATTCATGTTTAAAATCATGTTTAAAAAGAAAGTAATATGGTATTTTTCGAAGGAACGTTTCGCTTAACTCAAGTTTTTAGTCAGAAAGGCAGTTGGAGGTTTCAAAATAACGGCTTTAATTACACCGCTAGGTGAAAAATCTGAATGCAACACAGTCATGATTCTCACAATTTTGTATACAATAGATTCTTCCGGATTTTAGATCTGAGCTATACAATATTTGTATGAGACGTATCATTCTTTCAGCAGTGTGTCATTGCAGCTTGACTGGCTAAGTTTTCTTAGATTCCATTTCAAATACGGTACAGCAGTATGCAATGTGTCAGAAACGAACAAACTTAATGAGTCTCGCTCTTTCAAAACTGGGCTTAATGCATGTGCGTAAAGAGACGTCCCAGATTAGCGTGTGCATTCCGCATAGGCTAAGCAGGGACGACACTTTCCGCCTCAACTGGATTTTCGCTAAGTTATACTTCATATAAACGAAAAATACCATGAAAGCGGAAAGTGTCGTCCCTATAAATAAGCATGTGCAGACTGCACATGTTAACCGGAACGACACTTTACGCACATGCNTGAAAAATCTGAATGCAACACAGTCATGATTCTCAAAATTTTGTATACAATAGATTCTTCCGGATTTTAGATCTGAGCTAAACAATATTTGTATGAGACGTATCATTCTTTCAGCAGTGTGTCAATTGCAGCTTGACTGGCTAAGTTTTCTTAGATTCCATTTCAAATACGGTACAGCAGTATGCAATGTGTCAGAAACGAACAAACTTAATGAGTCACGCTCTTTCAAAACTGGGCTTAATGCATGTGCGTAAAGAGACGTCCCAGATTAGCGTGTGCAGTCCGCATAGGCTAAGCAGGGACGACACTTTCCGCCTAAACTGGATTTTCGCTGAGTTATACTTCATATAAACGAAACATACCATGAAAGCGGAAAGTGTCGTCCCTATAAATAAGCATGTGCAGACTGCATATGTAAACCTGGAACGACACTTAGCGCACATGCATTAAGCCCGGATTTCCCAGAGCGATGCTAAAATGATTAAAAAGGCACTACTATTGTACAAGGTTTTGAATGAAAAGAAAACTACTACCACTCCATGCTTACCATGCTCGACTGATTGCTAGGATGTTGTTTAATTTTCGTTATAGTTTTTATGTTTATTTTGTATTATGCAACCTAGTGCTTGTGTTATTGTATAAGGTCCTTGTTTCAAAATCTTTCCAATAAATTGATTCTTGTCAAACCAAAAAGCTGATTCTGCGTTCACGTATGACATTTTTAATTGAATTTACAATATACCTGAATTTGATGAATAGTATAAAAAGAAATGTTAAATTTGCAAATATCTTATAATTTCAATGAAATGGCCAATCAGATAAGCATGCTTTATGATGGAATTGAGTCATCTAGTTCACAGAGTATATCTGTTTAATCAATTGATAATATGCATCCATTGATATTCTTGTTTTACAAAATACATATTCTTTTATATAACTCGTATGAACTTTAAGTACTTTATATTAATAAAATTGATCGATTTGAGTATAAAGTAAGTCAATAACTCACAAAATCTGCATCTTTTATTTGCATACATCTTCCTATTCATGCATATGGACGCGGCTCTGGGAAAACAGGGTTTAATGCATGTGCGTAAATGATCGACTCACATGAGAAGCGAAACAATCCGTCTTGACTGGATTTTCGTTTATTAGAGACTTCAATTGAACAAAAAAAATCTATAAATGCAGAAAATGATGTCCTGGTTAAGCCTGTGTCGACTGCACAGGCTAATATGGCACGTTACTTTAATCGAATGTCTCTGAAATGTTGGTGGGCTGGGTGAGCAGTTATCACAATGCATACCTAGTTTCGACCCCTTTGGTATCCCATATACGACAGCAACACAGACATTTGTACAAAGCTCACGTCATTGTCAACTCAAAACAAAAATTCGATACTCGAAGCCGCCGATGCTTTTTTTTCGGCGTAAGCTGTATTAAGCCAGCTTTTCACCTTACCTGACCTTTGTAAGTGTCCAATAAAATTCAAATAAAATTTCCCGCGGCTAGGTACGAATGAATACACTTCATTTATTCCATTGGCTGATTTGAGTATACCACCAGAACATTGGAAACATATCCGCGTCTTTGTAACACTGTTTTACTGCATGAAACAATTTTATCTCTAATGAAAAGGCTTAATAGATAGAACAGTTTTACACTCAATTCTCGACATCAATACAGTTTGTGCGTGCACCTTTTATTTTCAGAGGATTGCCAGGGCAAAAGCGTTTATACTTAAAGGCTATGTTCTCATATTTAGTACTTACTTCCATATTCCTGTCAACATGTTAACATGTAAAAGTATAAAGAGCAGTGGAAGCGAGGCCTCACTTTAATGCATTGCATTTCAACCCGCGAGGTATCGAGCCAATTAGCGGCCAGTGTGTGAATGTCAGAGTTTATATACAGGTCATCACCGGAGTTCGCGGCCAGTAAAAGTTATATAATAAAGACGCNTTCAATAAAATCATGGACTCAGACGTTTTATTAACGTATTCCCAACCAAATAATGAGTTCTTCTGAACAAACAGAGTACCTAACAATCGACGATTAAATTATTGATAAACCGACATACGTTACAAAAGCATGAGCCTCCTGCATCAAAGCTTTTGCTGAACCCCTTTTATACGAAGAATTTAATCAGGATTTCAGACATTGCTCTCACTGAAAATATTTGAACATACATGTCCATTCATTGTCAAAAAATAAATAAACATTCTACTTCTGTAAGGCACGATAAGTTTCACACCTTGTCCAAAAGATTATTTTACTAAGTGACAATAGTCACCGAAACTTAAAGCCCCTATAACGCTCATAATCAACGCATATTTCGTAAAATATTTCATAAAATAAAGTTAATACCCCCGATACGCTGACTCCGTTCGAAGTACGTTCTGAAAAATGTGACTAAACGGGCTCGAACTGTGTGAGAACGGAGTGATCGTAGTAGCAACGTGTTACGAACTGTCTTCGAACTTTGTGAACGGCCTGGAACGGAGTTGAACGGGAGAGGTGTTTCAGAACTTGGAGCGTACTAAAAAATTTCTTCCGACAATCCCGTTCTACAATTAAACGTAGTAACAACGTACTGGAAACGGAATGGACGTACTAAGAACGAATATGTCGTACTAAGGTCGGGTTTGGAACGAGTTACCACTGCACAACGAATAAAGAAGAACTGCGTACGAACGTGATCGAACTGACTGAGGACGGGCTCGGTGTGACTGAAAACGGTATACCGAGGGGAACAATACGAACATTGACCCGATTTGAACTGGAAAACTGCATTGTCTTGACGTTTTTCAGTTGAGATATTGATTTGTGTTTTTTTTAATTGCGGCAGCCTTTAGCCGCACTGCCAATTTGGCGCAATTCTTTCTTGGAGGCATTACAAATGTACGTCTGGTCGGCTTAAAACGTGAAATATAAATGCGAACTGGCATGTTTGTCGGTTTTATAATCGCCGTGCAGAACGTGGCTGCAACTACGTCCTAAACGTACTAAGAATGTATTAGGACGGAGTGAGAACTGCCTTTGAACGAGTCACCACTGCACAACGAATAAAGAAGAACTGCGTACGAACGTAATCGAACTGGCTGAGGACGGGTTCGGTGTGACTGTAAACGGTATACCAACGGGGACAATGGGGAAATTGACCCGATTTGAGCTGGATAAAGACGGACTGGCAACGGGATAGGACGGGATAAGAACGAGCTGCACGTAGCGCGAACTGTGTATGAACGTCATTCAATCATATTGTAGATTTTTTTTCTGACCAAAACTACACGTTCAAGCAGGTTCACATCCCGTTCTGCATTTTCTTCAGAACGTGGTCGATCTGTCTAAGAACGTTCTCAGTGTATGGGCTCCATAACACATAAACAATCAGTGTTCTTGATAGCAGTAGCCAAAATTTCTACGATATATGTGGTAACATAGATTTAACAAGATACAGAATGCTCTTTTTTGTGGTACAATATATTCAACACATTTTCATGTACCAATTAAGTGTTCGTGTGTCGTTTGAATAGATATCGGTGCGGGAAATTAAAATGGAATATATAGTGCCACAAAAAAGAGCATTTTATATCTTGTTAAATCTATGTTACCAGACAACATCTAGCGTTGAAATTGAACAAGGCGAACAAAAGCAATTCAAAAATAGTATACCTCAATTAAAATACCCGAGGGTAATAGTATTTGTTTTCTAATACTTCGCTTATCAGGTAATACTTTTTTCATGCAAATGCTAATGGTTTATTGACTGCATTTGATGATAGTTGTTTTGTATATACATTCAATTCCAAGAACACCCGTTCACGAAAACGGCAACTAATAAGGAACTTAATCTGTTCAATATTCATGTGTTGGTCTTGTTCGCTGATTTCAGGTGCTATTTCGTGTTTGATTGCTCCTCTGTATTCATGACTTTAATACATTGCTTTAAAACAGACCGTTTAAGACACTTGCCGTTGACGTAGACAAAAGGTACAGGTACAGCGAATATCGCGATGAATGTCAACACCAAGAAAAAGACACGATATATCCAAATTTTGAGTAATACAATCGATTTGTAATGTTCTTAAGGTTAAAGAAATCAATACCGTATGATTGCAAAGCACATGCACTCAGTAAGTGCAGATCAAAAAGATTATGTTGCATAATGATCGATTTAATGTACGCTTAAAGACGCTTAACAGTTTAACCAAACTAAATAAATCTTTCCCTAAGGCACAATCAATAGCACTGGTCACAGTAATTACTTTTATTCTGGTAGGACGCATGCACACGCGCACGCACGGACGCACATACAGAGGTAGCACTTAATACCGACCATTCGTGGGGAATAAAAACACACGGTTTAAATGAGTCGTGTTCTGAGAAAACTGGGCAAAATGCTTGTACGTAAATTGTCATCCCAGATTAGCCTGTGCAGTCCGCACAGGCTAATCAGGGACGATAATTTCCGCTTTTATGGACTTTTTCGTTTAAAAAATGTCTCTTCTTAGCGAAAATCCAGTTTAGGCGGAAAGTGTCGTCCCGGATTAGCTTGTGCGGACTTCACAGGCTAATCTGGGATGACACTTTACGCACATGCATTTTGTCCAGTTTTCTCAGAACGCGACACAAATAGGTCTCGACTTCAAAACCTCGAAATCTCTAAACATTCTGTATCCATACCAATGACTATATATCAATACTAGTAGGTTTAAATGAGCCTCGCTCTGTGAAAAGGAGGTTAAATGTATGTGCCTAAAGCGTCGTCCCAGAGCTTCAACATCAAGGTTTCCGCCTAAACTGGATTTTTGCTAAGAAGATACTTTTTTTAAAGGAAATTTTTTTTTAAAGCGGGAAGTATCGTCCCTGATTAGTCTGTGCGGACTGAACATGATAATCTGGGACGACACTTTACGTACATGCATTTCACAGAGCGAGGCTCCAATACATTTCACGGATCTATATTGTTCCCACTGATCGATGTAAATTATACGCTTCCATTGAGCCAGTGTTACATAGGTGATCGTGTTCAAATATCTGATTATATACAGACATATATACATTGTTGTTTATTATACCTAGAACACCACAGGGGATAGGAACATTTTTGTTCTCTACATGACACATTGATATTTGCAAATCTTTGTTGAGAACAGGTCGAGCTTTACGTATGTTTTGATTTCAAAATGTTATTAGGTAATGCGATATAAAATCAATTTTCTATGATTTTTTTAAATGTTAATGACGTAATAATTTATAAACTTTGGCACTTTAATATGTCAACGGACNGGGGGGGGGGGTAATGTGAAAGTTGCTGAAAATGAGTCTAGTATCATTTCAAATCCATGCCTTTACCTTAACTCCCTATGTGTATTAAAGCAATAACCATCACTCCAATCTGGCACAATAGCAAATAACGAAGTATTAAAAAAACTCAAGGCTCATTTAAAATATCAACCAGTATAATGCTAAAAAAGGTATGTTAAAACCTATTTCGATTGGGGATTGTTAAGATAAGACTTTTTCTTTGTTTAATCGACAAATTCCACCAGACCTTGTGGTACACTGCCTCAATGCGCTACAGCGTAATCCGAAACCCCGTGGAATCTGAGTTGCTGAAAGCCTAAATCTCGTCCGACCTTGTCAAAGACAAATCCTATACACCTCTGGAGATCGATTCAACTGGCTCCAAAGCGCAGTCAGCCATTTCGACCAGGTTTGAAAACAATCGACAGGGGGTAGGAAAACCAAGTCGTTGTCGCGTCGGACTGTTAATTAGCGGAATTTAATTAATCAATTAGTTATTTAATTACAATAAAATGGCCGATAATAAGAGCGATTTGGCGGACCTATGGAAGCGGATTTCAACTTCGAACTCCGGGTCCTTACTGAAGAAACACCTGACCCCTCCGGTCTATGAAAAGCTCAAGGACAAAGTTACCAACTTCGGAGGGACCCTGGCCGACTGCATCCGCTCAGGTAGGGCCATAACTCGTATTTTTCGTACTATAAATTTAGTTTAAACCTATTTATTTTAGATCGATTGCATCGAAAGCCTCAGGCTTATTGAAACGCTCTCGAGTCCGTATCCTGGGCCTTGAACCAGTACTTGGTGTCTTTGAGGGAGAACGCTCCAACAGTGGTGATCGTACCCGTGACCTCTCGATCGCTAGGCGGACACCATATCCATTACGCCGCGGCGACCTTGAATATTGGTTTAATTTACTTTTTTACTTTTAATAATAATTGACTATTAATTTAAACAATTTTGTTTTGTAATGGTCATGCTGTAAACATGGGTCATAAAGTATTTCTTAATTGAGGGTGTGTCTGAAAATGTTGCGTGTAAAGTTAATGTATTTAAATACTTTGAAGACTTTCATTAAGGGCAATATATCTTTTATTGATTATGACTTTTTGCAGTATGATTGGACATGGTCCTTCTGTCGTACAACTTTCATTTGTGTGCCATAAATCCTGTATATTAGTGATATTGCTTATAATTCTAGTTCTTTGAAATTGTAGATCTTCTATAGGCAAGTTCACTTAATGAAAATTGATAGTATCGTGAGTAGACAGTGTTTGATTACAAGATCATTTTACTCGAGCTTAAGTGAAATAACAAATTTAAGGTTGCATCATTTGTCTCTGCTATGTTTTGGTGACTAATTATTAATTTTTCGTTCAATAGTGTATGCATTTTTTATCTTTAGTGTAATATTCGACCTATTCAACAATAGAAAACAATAAAGTAAAATTCAATCAGAAAAATATTCAAGCGATATTTTTGGCGGAACTAAGGTACTATTTTTCAACAAAAATATTAGCATCCTTTTCGTTTTCATGTGACGTCTTATGCAATATGGACACAGCCTTTTATTTCGCTCAAGTAAATTTCGCGCACTTTGTACATGAGCATGCAATTAATAGCCACGAGTGAGAATTTCTTTTATATGACCACACATTAAATGATATTACGATCTTAGACTGAAATCAGCAAATACCCTCTATATCATTGGCATATCATCGTAATTTCAGTTGGAATATAAACCGGTGTGTTTTGTTGATAGTTATTCTAACAACGAATTAATCACTCTAAAGTAAATGCAATACTTAAGTTGTTTCTCAATGATTTTCAAACATTCGCATGTATTAGCTGGCGTAAAATACCCTTTTTGTAATATGTGAATGTACCCAGTTTCTGTACATCTATTAATATGGTTTATGATATTGCTCTACCAATGACCTTCCGCAAAGTCTTTGAAAGTCAAATACCAGATATAAAATAAACCCGATCGCAAAATATATTTGAACTAACATTGCTCTAAATCGAGCTATAGAAGGTTACTGTAAGATTATCGGATATCCCATACAGTCGGACCACTATGACGTATGATAAAATACAATAAGACTGCGATTAAGCAAATAAGTATATTGTGCTCATACAATTAGTTGTGCGTTTAACTTCATCTACATGTTGATCGATTTCAAATCGGATATGATATGAATAATCGATATATTCCTATCGTATGTATAGATTTATCGTTCGTAAATATTGTTAAGTAGTTCTTTTGAACGATTCAATGAAACGTTACGTCGACTGCCCAAAGATATACTATTATTATGGTATTTTTAAATAAGCATGTGTACCCACTCTGTCCAACGTTGAATACAAATGTAATTAATCAAGTTCCAGATGAATATCTTATTATTATCTCTGAAAGACTATAAACTTAGTTGATAATCTTTCTCAAATTAGCACTATGTACAACGTAACGTCAATTTTTGGCGGGAACGCATACTCCAAAACGTTTTGCCGCCACGTTAGTTCTGACGTCTGTCTTGTTACGTCACGTATAAACATTCAGACCAAACAAGCAAGATGAGCGGGGCGGACGATTTGTTTAAGAGGCTCCGAGCCTCTGGCGATGAATGCAAATCTCTTCTTAAGAAACACCTAACTCCAGCAGTTTTTGAAAAGTATAGAAATGTCAAAACAAAGTATGGCGGAACCATAAGAGACTGCATAGCATCAGGTATTTTCACTCTGTAGATTTTTCATATTCAAGCAATTTTAGTATGCGCGTAAATATTTATTAATTTGCACTCGTGTTTTATTTAAATTGTATGAACTGTTTTTTGCAAAATAAAATATCAATATGTATAAGGCATGATATAAAACAAACCAGTGGGTCTCTCGCGCATTAACGAAAACGCGCTTATTTTAAGTTAAGGGTGTTACGCATGTTATGAAGTATAGGCATATATTCGTTAATATAAGTTAACGTGCCTTAACGGCCACGCTGCGTGACTTTAAACGCTTGAGTTATGGTTCGTTCTAGCATGTATTTATACTCTCGTTTTCGTCTTTGCTTGTTAATACATGTATTAAGTTAGTTTTACATTTAAACTTGGTAAGCCAAGATCCTGATGATAACGTCATACAGACATTTCAAAACATGCTTGTTAAACACAAGTTGCATGTCTAGTCAGGCATTTGTCTAGCATGAGGCGCGTATCTTCAAGATTTTACACCTGGTTTCCGCAATTATTTCAATTGCAACGCTCGTTTGAACATTGTATCACTCATTAAAAAACATTAAACATTCCCACATGATAAATGCATCGCTTGTTAATATATAAGAAGCAATCACCTTCAAAAATAAATTTCACCATACTCAGTAACGATTTTCAGCGTTATTTCTTTAAATACTTTGAAAGGCTCATAATCGTATAATGAAAAATCTTTACTTTAGCGCTTCTCAGAACTTTCGGAATACCTTTGCTTTTGCCTTCCCCGTAAATAACACACGTATTCTACCTAACTAAGGATTCGGTTTGCGTGTAAACGGAATAAAATAACCCCAAATATGAAATAAAACTTGCATGTGTGTGTGTGTTTTTTTTTTAATTAACAGCTTTCTAATAAACGTTCGCCATTTTGAAAACGCTTGTCGAATAATGTATTGCACCGATTCAAAGATATTTTACGGATTTTCACTTCGAAATAGAAAAGAGTAAAATATACACATAACACCATTAAATATTTTTAATAAAATGAAAAACAATATTAAAGTGGGTGTGTGGGAGGGGGAATTGCATGCGACACGAAAAGTTATGTTTAGTAATGTCTACGCATGTGCAAAACGTACAAACTACCCTTTTAAATTACATACAGACACACAGATAATAAGTTGCTAATACATTTGTTTTAATGTTTCTTTTTTTCAGACGAATGTTACCATACTTTCATTAGTCGACCTAAATTTTTTGACTCATTGATTTCGAACTTATTTTTCTTGAATCTTTCGCAACCATAAGTTTATTATGACCGCTAAGACCGGGGCTAAGACATAAATTATTTCATCCCATGAAGGGCAATTGTGCAGAGGTTAATATAATAAACAAATCTGAGTTGATAACGTACTCACACTGTCAAGATACGAGATCGCGTGGCCCTTCGTCCTGACCGTTCTTAGCGACAGTTCCAAGTCGTGGTTCGTCTGCGCTGTTATGAATGTGCGTAAATGTGTCGTCCCAGATTAGCCTGTGCAGTCCGCACAGGCTAATCAGGAAAGAAACTTTCCGCCTTAATTGGATTTTTGCTAAAAAGAGACTTTCTTTAAACGAAAAACATAAAAGCGGAAAGTTTCGTCCCTGATTAGCCTGTTCGGACTGCACAGGCTAATCTGGAACGACACTTAACGCACACGCATTTAGCCAAGTTTTCCAAGAACGAGACACAAATGTTATGCAATGCAACTGCACGTGGCGTTTTGCAGGCTGCCTCCACCTGAAGAGCCACTGCGGAATCTACGCATCGGACCCGGACGCCTATGACACGTTCTCCGACGTCTTCTACCCCATCCTCAAGGAGTACCACAAGGTCGACAAGCTCGAGCACCCTAAGCCCGACTTCGGTGACCTCAACAACCTGGGATTCGGCGACCTTGACCCCAAGAACGAGTTCATCAACTCGACCCGAATCCGCGTGGGCCGATCGCATCAAGGCTATGGCTTCCCGCCCACCTCATCGAAAGAGGTTAACACGAGAGTATTCTTTATGTTATTTGTGGAGTGGTACTTTGCATTTCGGGGATAAGTCCGTATCATTATGTTTGCGTTTTGGTTTGTTCAAAAGAATCGCGCGCATGTATCTACCTGTTTTAATAATACCCCATTGAATTATAATTTTACCTAAACAAATTTAAATGTGTGTTGACTACACACTCATCGAGGCAGGAAATAATTACCAAAACATCAACAACAAACACGATGTGTTTGAAAGTCTTTACCAGTTAAAGATTGGAAAGAAAAAAAGAAACATAAAATATTACGAATGTTGACGTATCACACTCTTATGTCTGTTTAAAGTGCATGTATCTGTATTACATCTCCTTTATTATACCCCATTACCATTGGTAATGGGGGCTATATAGGAGTCACTTTGTCGGTCTGTCGGTCGGTCTGTCTGTCCCGAAAATTTCATCCGATCTTCACCAAACTTGGTCAGAAGTTGTATCTAGATGATGTCTAGGTCAAGTTTGAATATGGGTCATGCCGGGTCAAAAACTAGGGCACGGGTACACTTAGTGCGTTTTAAACCGAAAGTTTGTCCGGACCATAACTATGTCATTTATAGTTAGATTTTAAAATGACTTGGTACATTTGTTCACCATCATGGGACGGTGTGTCATGCGAAAGAAGTACGTCGGCATCTCCAAGGTCAAGGTCACACTTGGGGTTTAAAGGTCAAACTGCCCATAAATGAGCTTGTCCGGGATATAACTTTGTCATTTATTGTGAGACTTTATAATCATTTGGTACATTGGTTCACCATCATTGGACTGTGTGTCATGCGAAAGAATTACGTCGATATCTCCAAGGTCAAGGTCACACTTTGAGTTCAAAGGTCAAAAATGGCCATACATCTTGTCCGGGCCATAAATATGTCATTCATTGTGAGATTTTAAAATGACTCTGTACATTAATTTTGTTCACAGTCATTGGACGGCTTGTCATGCGACAGAATAAAAGAGTTCAAAGGTCAAAATGGCCATAAATGATAATGGCATAATACATATGTAATTCTTTAAAATTGCCATAAATTAGCTTCTCTTGTTTTGTGAATACAGCATGCAAAATAATCTGTGTCAATGCAGCATGTGGGGGTATACGTCACGTCTATGACAAAGCTCTAGTTGCCTTATACTAAGACCGCTTCTGTCCCTGACCCTATTGCGTCGTATATACTAAGACCGCTTCAGTCCCGGCCCTATTGCCTTGGTTTTACAAGGGCGCTCTGTCCCGGTCCATATGGTCTATGTTCCACTGAGACACATTTTGTCCCGACCTGTACGGCCAATGATATACTAAGACCGTTTCTATCCCGGCCCCAGGACCGACTTGAGATGGAGAGGATCACAGTGGAGGCGCTGCGGACCTTAAGGGGTGATCTGGCCGGCAAGTACTTCCCCCTGCAAGGAATGTCCGCCGCCGAGGAGAAACAAATGGTCCAGGATCACTTCCTCTTCCGTAACGACGATCCGTAAGTACTCGACGCTGTCCGTAAGTACTCGACGTTGTCCGTGAGTACTCGACGTTGTCCGTAAGTACTCGACGCTGTACGTAAGTACTCGACGTTGTCGTAAGTACTCGACGCTGTGGTAAGTACCGGCAACGCACCGGGGAGATTGTTGATGCGTTTGTTTTTCAATCACGTTCGGAACGGCTCCGTTGCCCGTTTATGTTAACGTGGTTACTGTGTGCATGAATCTTGTGTTGTGCTATCATTCAAATTGGGGAAACGTATTTAGTATTGGTCAAGATATCCTAATAAGTGAGAAATAACTCGTGTTAAGTAAATAAAAAATGGTTAAGAAAGAAAGTTTGTCATCTTCTTACCGTTTGTTTGTAAGTAACGTTTGTGTGTTCGTGCTTGTTTTTTTGTGTTGTTGTTGTTGTTGTTGTTGTTGTTTTTTTTTGGGGGGGAGGGGCATGTTAGTGGAAATAAACATCTTATTTGTTTCCCTAATTTTAAATATATTTTTTTAAGACAGCTGTTTATTGTATAACGTTTGTTTCTGTATGTTTGGGTATAAACCATCCCTAAGCAAATGTTTTATGAAAATGATTAAAATTGTTACTCATATCTAGTTATGTATGTTGGTTTTTTATTGAAGAAATGCAGCTCCTTCTGATCTACGGTTATTGAATATGTGGTCGATAAACAACGCTTAATATAGATAGTAAATAAATATTTTTTTCAATAATTTGATGCATGTGCGTAAAGTGTCGTCCCAGGTTAGCCCGTGGATCAGGAACGACACTTTCCGCCTAGACTGGATTTTTGTTTAGATGAGACTTCCTATAAACGAAAAATTCCATAAAAGCGGAAAGTGTTGTCCCTGATTAGCCTGTGAGGACTGCGCAGGCTAATTCGGGATGACACTTTACACACATGACTAACTTCTTGCCCTCCAGCGTGCTGGGCGACGCCAACGGCTACGACGACTGGCCGGCGGGACGCGGCATCTTCTTCAGCCACAACAAGCGCTTCCTGGTCTGGGTGAACGAGGAGGACCATCTGCGCATCATCTCCATGCAGCCCGGCGGCAACCTCGCCGAGGTCTGGCAGAGGCTCGTCAAGGTGAGCGAGGCGACGGGACTTGTATATTCCGCACAGGCTAATCAGGGACGACACTTTCCGCCTAGACTGGATTTGTTTCTTTAAAAAGAGACTTCACATAGACGAAAAATTCCATAAATGCGGAAAGTGTCCTCCCTGAGCCCAGTTTTCCCACAACGAGGCTCATATTTCGGCTTCCTTGCGGGAAAGTAAAAGTTCCATGATAATGTGCTATCATATTTTCTATTTTATTACGTTGTAATTTATTGCCGTTGAGGCTAAAACAGTAAAATATACGATCCAAAAGGTCGAAAAATAACGCTGTTTTTATAAAAATTTAATTACTTCAAGCACAAATGTAGCATACAACGTATTTAGTATCATTTTGTTTTTACAAGAATCGTGTAACTCTCTCATGTATCATAAAAATTACAAAACTGAACTTGATAAGGTACAAATGTATTTCTATTATTCCACCGAGTATAATGGGTGGTACATGGACTCGTTTCACGCATAACATGAACAGTTATTTGACTAACGTTGCACGTGCAGGGTCTGACAACGCTGGACAAGAAGCTGACTTTCGCGCACCACCCCAAGTTCGGCTACCTGACGTTCTGCCCCACGAACCTGGGCACCACGCTGCGCGCCAGCGTCCACATGCGCATCCCCAACCTTTCAAAGCACAAGGACTTCAAGGCGATCTGTGAGAAACTCAACCTTCAACCTCGAGGTGCGTATGCTCGCTTCCGGTTCGTCGGCTTAAGCCGCCACGGTCCTAAATCCGCCATTTCAACCAAAGCGTGTAAATCCCTCCCAAATATGGCTGATTTTAACAGTGCGCTAGGACTAACGTACATTATAAATGAGACGCGCTTTGAGAAAACGGGGTTCAATGCATGTGCGTAAAGTGTCGTCCAAGAGTAGCCTTTGCAGTCCGCACAGGCTAATCGGGGACGCCATTTTCCGCTTTAAGTGGATTTTCGCTAAAAAAGAGACATCCTTTAAACGGAAAATACCATAAAAGCGTAAAGTGTGGTCCTTGATTGGCATGTGCGGAGCGCACATGCCAACCTGCGACGACACTTTACGCACATGCATTTAACCCGTTTTCCCAGACTGAGGTTCAAATCATGTGACTTGTTTTACAGGCATCCACGGCGAACACTCGGACAGCGAGGGTGGGGTGTACGACATCTCCAACAAACGCCGCATGGGTCTGACTGAAATCGAGGCTGTACAGGAAATGAGGCGGGGCGTCGAACAAATCATCGAACTCGAGAAGGGGCTGAAGACCCAGAAATAGACGGCCACATTTTTGAACTTTTTAACGTCTCATTTATCGACTTTTTTTANGGGGGGGGGGGCGGCATGTTCATCTCCAGCTGTGGGCCGTAGTTTCCTAAATTCCGTGTCTTTGGATGCATTCACTTTTAACAGAAATAACAAATAAACATGCAAAAATGCAAAAATGCAATACAATAAAATCAGAGCCATTTTGAATATTATATTAAGTAGACCTATTGTAGCATATACAGATATGATAGTGAGAGCGACATGACATTCGAGTCAGAAATATCCAGATTATGCATGACTGAAGTAACTCAGACTTACGTGACACGATTCCATCGTCAGGGTCGTTTAACACTATGCAACCGTTACTACGTGTTTAAGGACTTTAACATATCACGGGACTTCATACTGAAAGTGATTCCCTACATCAAGGTATGGAAAGCCTTAACTGTCTTATACATTCAACATGACCGTCGTTCTGTTACAATAGCAATATAATAAGCTTCTTTGTCAATATATAATGTCAATCTGTCAATATGGCTACTTCTTTAATCTTTATATGATGTGGCTACTTCTTTAATCTTTATATGATGTGGCTACTTCTTTAATCTTTATATGATATGGCTACTTCTTTAATCTTTATATGATATGGCTACTTCTTTAATCTTTATATGATGTGGCTACTTCTTTAATCTTTATATGATGTGGCTACTTCTTTAATCTTTATATGATGTGGCTACTTCTTTAATCTTTATATGATGTGGCTACTTCTTTAATCTTTATATGATGTGGCTACTTCTTTAATCTTTATATGATGTGGCTACTTCTTTAATCTTTATATGATGTGGCTACTTCTTTAATCTTTATATGATGTGGCTACTTCTTTAATCTTTATATGATGTGGCTACTTCTTTAATCTTTATATGATGTGGCTACTTCTTTAATCTTTATATGATGTGGCTACTTCTTTAATCTTTATATGATGTGGCTACTTCTTTAATCTTTATATGATGTGGCTACTTCTTTAATCTTTATATGATGTGGCTACTTCTTTAATCTTTATATGATGTGGCTACTTCTTTAATCTTTATATGATGTGGCTACTTCTTTAATCTTTATATGATGTGGCTACTTCTTTAATCTTTATATGATGTGGCTACTTCTTTAATCTTTATATGATGTGGCTACTTCTTTAATCTTTATATGATGTGGCTACTTCTTTAATCTTTATATGATGTGGCTACTTCTTTAATCTTTATATGATGTGGCTACTTCTTTAATCTTTATATGATGTGGATACATTTTGATATGGTGTTGACACTTCCTTAAATGATGTGTATTAGTTTGTTTATGGTGTGGTTATAGAGAATACAAGTTTGGCTTCAGCGGGAAACCATGTACATCTCGATGTAAAAGCGACTATTTTAACCTCCACACTACAGAGGAATTTATATCATTAATTGCATAAAAGAACCTCTATTTTGTTTTTATTTATAGCAAATATTCGTAGTTTCTTTCACATACTCTGAGACCGTTCGGGATCGAAAATTTACGAAATAAAAATTATGGCGATCTTACACAAATTTCATTACAGGTTAAAATCCTTAAGTAGATCCCATTTCGTTCACTTGACTTATAAGTGATTGTGAGAACTTGGAGGAAAATCCATGCTAAGGAGGTGCACAGCGGACATTATATGGGGCATACAGACTGATCTAATTTCCGAAAGACGAACTGAATGACGGTAAGAAGGAAATGCGCAAACCCTTAAGAAAATTGTTTTCAAATGGAGAGAACTTATATTTAAGGCGATGATCATATTATACACAAACGGATCACATGTTGATTTTTGCAGAAAAAAAACTACAACAAACAAACACGAAAACTTCATGTCTGTTTCAAATTAAATAAAAATAGCAGTTGTATAGCATGTCTTGCATATGGAGAAAGCGATTCGTTTTCTCAAATATTTCTCTAACTTTGAAACGGCATGGTTCACACCGGTCCGATCATTTAATATCAAGTCTGCAAAAATAATGGATTCAAGTAATTGTATGTGTGTTTATACCCTTTTCAAGAGACATAAAGATTTCTTCTTTTTTTTTTTGAACAAAAAACAAAAACAATATGGGACTTAACAATAGTATGATTTTGAAAGTGGATAAACGGCCACTGTTTTTCATTAAATAAACAAATCTTGAAAATGGAGAAACAATACATTTTTCGGGCTTATTTGAGTTTAAGTTAAGTGTACATGTAGTTAGGATTTAAACTTAATTCTCCATCATCACTAGTATCCGTGTGTTTTACTAATAGAACAAAGTAAAAAAAGTTTTATTTTTTCAGCATCAAAATCTAAATAAAGAATGAACGAACAGTAAGTGCTTACGTGTCATCAGAGAACAGATAACTCGTATATACACATTTTCAGCAATACTCTAGAGTATTATCCCTTGCATTCAGCAAATGAACCGTAAGGAATGTGTTCTGCATAACAATTTGAAGCACAGTTCAATTAATCAAAATTTGTAACAGCAGTGTTAATAGTGACAACACATGACAAATAATGTTTTTATTGAAAACAAATAATTCTGTAACACAACACAGTTATTTGGGATCAAAGCGACACAAACAGTACGAAACAACAATATTGCACAATAACATTTCGACAAGTGCAATTGTCTTTTTCAGAATGGCTTTTCTAAAATATTAATCTTCTACCGCAATATAAGTGCATTGTGAAAATGCTAAAAGTTTCAGTGACTGTCTTTTATGGATGTCATATTGTCAATAAAAAACGACGTGCCCCCATTGCTGGTATTCAAGATAAACGTTGCAATATAACGTTTGTTCTTAATGTTTGTATTAGTTTAAAAAGAATAGTGTTACTGTGTTAGGTTGGTTTGCTCTACGAGCATATTTTAGTCATAAGATTGTTCATGTACTCATTTTGACAACAAGTTATATAAGCAAATATAAATATGAATATGATGACACGTGAGAAGGTTTTGAAATCACGACACTCATATATAGCTACTAATTAGAATGTTGGTTATCAACTTCAATTGTTGCAAATCGGCAATAAGGTTGTATCTGTTATAAACTATTCACGAGTACCGGGTAAACCTTGCACTTCAGACTTAATCCGAAAAATTGTCTAATGTTGTTCACCGACTTTGATTACGAGAAAAGTCCGCTCTTTCATTATTTATATCGGAAGTTCATAAGACAGTTGCAATGTGAATTTAAACTGATTTTATGTACGCTATTGTGTACGTTTAGTATATTTTAGACACTCAGCGATTGCAAGTCCATTTTAAAGCAACACATCGAAAATGTGTAGGGCAGATTCTACAAGGTTCGGACGAAAGTAGAATGACTTATGAGCTCTTTGATATATTATTTTATTTTAAATTACCCTTTAAACCCGTTAGTTTAAGATTAATTATTGTTTTAGACGTGTTAAGGTAATACAAATAAGTAATTTAAAGACGCACTCAATTATGCCATGGTTCGGACGTTATATCCCAGATTTGGAAAGCCTATTCCCATCCTCGGGCCATTTATTTAAATATAACACAAATTATATTTTTAAGTTGGTGGAGCAAAGTTTAAATATTTCATCGCCACGAAGTGTAAATGTGGAAGGCATCTTGTTTCATCCACATTTATCTACACCTTGTAATTGACATAAACATTAGCTCACAAAGTGTTGTGTTGTTGTAAGTCATGATTGTAAAAAAACTATAGTTGTCCATTCTGTTATGTAAGGACTGTAAAAAAAAGAATCGTTCTTAAATTACGGTTACTGGTACTGGCTAAACCTGATTATTCATAAACAATTATTATTTTATTTTGAAGAGCTCTGAGCCACCAGACTTTTTACATGCTGGTTCCTGACCAGATCGAAATTTCGGCATACAGAAGGTATCACGATAATTACAGTTGTGTCTGATGAAGTGATGTCTTCTACAAAGGGCCACAGTATGTCACAGCTAAAACCCAGATGCAGAGAGACCTTAGTGCTCACATATATAATGATCTATGCAATAATGTCAATATGCGTTGTTGAGCAAGTAGAATAAATTCAATTGTTGATCATCTAGGCTATGCAAATATGCGTTATAAAATTGCATATATGTATCAGTCGTAATCATATTATGCAATCTGTCATCACTGAATTGAGTGTTTGCTCTACAATTGTTTAAGTTTAATTTGATACGGTAGTTTTCTTATCTTGAAGTCCAAGAACAAATACTAGTACATCGATAACGAATGGTATTTGTACCATTATACTGTAAACTAGATTAACAAATGATGCTTTAGCTTTTACACTGTGCGGACTCAAAAAGGCACGTCATATGTTTCAAATTAATATTGGGCTATTCTATTGGTAAAAACATTAAACATGTTAGTGCATTACTTAAATACATGTGGTCTGTGTTGCATGTCATCATTTGTTTAACATAAGCAAACAACAAATGGTATATTTTTAAATGAATTAAACATCAAGGAAACGTGTACTGTAGATTCAATTTAACCTGAAGAGTGGCTACTACAAACACATTATTTTACGAATAGCCAGCGCGGGTAAGTTCCTTCTGAACGCGGCTGTGGTAAAAAATCAACTTTAATATGCTTTTGCAATTTTCAGGTAACTACAGTTAAGCACAACTATTGTTTAGTTTCTAACCCAATTTTTTATCGTTTCACATCTATTTTTTTTAACCTAGATATGTTCTTCATATTATAATAACGCCAATGCAGCATTTAGATCGTTATTGTCAACAGACGTCCTTGAAGTGAATTGTTCACAAATGTTTTTGATGTCATTAATTGTTATAACTTGCAAAATTAAAATATTTTACATATTCAAAAACAATTGCAAACGCAGGTTTTTACCGTTTTATGCTGTAATATGTATTGCCTAGTCTTGTGAATCAATTAGTCACTTGCATACAAGGAAAGTTTCCTTCTGGTTATGTATAGTGGAGTTCAATATCCCATTACTAAACCGTTAGAACGCAATTTATACGATAACAAAGATTGACCACACGATCTGATAAGAACTGGTAGTTTAAACACAAGATTTTCCAAATTCAGATCACGATTGATAGCAGGAAGCGAAGAATTTAAACACATTGTCAAAAATTGAAGGCATCTCAAAATAAATCGGAAATGCAGATTTTGTCGACACTGTCATTAAAGCAATATATTTTATGTTGAAGATGAAATCCATTTTCTTATCAACTTTCTATTGTATGCTGAATTACATTACAAAGAAAAGTGAAATCATATTGTTAATCCACAGTCTTAATTTATTAAATATTATGTCTGATGACAATTATACTAGCTAATTACTACTCCCAACATTTCTCCATTCAACATTCGTAACAAATGTATATTGCACAACGTCAAACGAAATTATTAATTGCATTTCAATTGACGTTCCGGACACGTTGAAACTTTACAATATAAGATTGCACTTCGTTTGTTTGATAAAATGTTCGTTAATATGACATTGCACAAAAGCATGCACGAATATAATCATATACTTCCGTAGACCGTTATTTGTTTTGTTTACATGTTTCTATATTAAGTTTACATCTATTTATTTTGGCTTATTGAAACGCTCTCCAGTTCGTTTTCTGGGTAGAACCAGCTCTCGATGTCCTTTTTTTTTTGGGGGGGGGGATCTTAAAACGCTGCCACAATGGGGATCGAACCCGCGATCCTTTCCGTTTCTGTGCCGAACCCGTTTCTATATTTGACATCACTTGATTTATTATGAGAGCAGTAAAATGTATTTTGGGAGGGTGGCCTTAGGATTCATATAAACGTTGTTGTTAGTCTTATTGGTATTGATCACTATTTAATTTCTGACTAATAAATGGCATTTGTCAAGCACGTTCAGCAACTGTAAGGGTTATTCACAGAAAGATTTATGTCTATAAATGCCTTTTTTGTTTGTAAATTGTGTAGGTTCAAAAGATAATTCAATGATTGGCAAATTTACCAATTCGAATATTTTTCCAGAGATTAAAAGCATTTGAAATAGTTATTACTTTATATGACACGTGTACACCCTTCCTTATGTCACATCGAAAAATAATGAAGTTTTTTGTACTAAAGGCTTTTGACTTTAGATTTTAAACCAACAAACTGTTTTCATCTTAGATTTGATGCACAAACATACCTCGTATCGAATGTATAAATTAATTTCAGTCAGTTTGTCAAATTAACTTCACAGGTTTGACAATGGAATTGGCACGGATCGCAGGAGAACACGGAGGAGGAGACGTGTGGTTCGGTGAAATAGAAATTATTACTGAATTGAGGTACTACTGATACTGCTGCGGCTACTGCTACTGCTTCTTATTCTGCTACTGCTGCTGCTACTGCTACTGCTTCTGCTACTGCTGCTGCTACTGCTANACAAAAGTTATGTGGCCCAGTTAGGAGTCATGGATAGGAATATATAGTAGTACAGATTTCCACCAACTGAGCTAGCCTCATTGGCTTGGAACGTCAAAGAACAGATGGGTATCAGCCAGCTATTCTGTACTTTGTTTAAGTCTTTATGTTTTATGAAAATAAAAGGATAACGATTTCATAACGACTCGAGCAGTCTCATAGGCGCCATATTACAAAATGTGCACGTGCTCGCCCTAAATCACCAGTTATGCATATGTCCGAGTGACGTTCTCGCCTTCTCTCGCCAATTATGCATTTGGCCTATTGGCAAACTCGTCTTCCCTCGCCAGTTATGCGTATTGCCAAATAGGTTACTCGTCTTTCCTCGCCGCTTATGCGTATTTCCGATCGGCGTGCTCGCATTCAATATCATAATGAAGGTAAAACAACAGTGAAGGTAACACTCATTAGTTCTATATAAATTTTGTTTCTTCATGTCGTTCATCTTAAAATGTTATTACATTCGAAAAGTATTTATTTGAAAAGCAATAATTGTTTAACTATTGTGTTTATTGTACGCCGGTCATAATCGATGGGGTGTATTATGGTAACGCCCGAGCGCTCGTAACATTAGACGTATAATAATGTTTAACAGCAATAATATACTGTATACGTGAATATTTCGGCGTGTCGAAAAGTAAGCGAATTGAAAATAACAGACATTTAGCGTGCGGAAATGTTAGCGAATCGCCCGTATAAAAATGACATAAAAATAATTCAAGTTGTAAAAATCGCAATTTATTGCTGGTAACATACAATCCGAGCATGATTGGTTGTCAGATAATTACCGTTAGTTTAAACGATCCTTAAATTGACGGATTATATTTGTTTATGTTAAGGATAAATTGATCGTGTTCTTTGTAAACTGTTTTACTGATTTGTGATCACACCAATCTTGTGAAATAACATGATTTCAGCGTTTTTCGTTCTGTCTTTTTCTTTGTCCAAACATTGCTGTTTGCTAGTAGTTGTTCAGTTGCATTAACGAAATCAAGATGTTTAAGTGGCTTAATTTGAATGACAATACAAAACCGTGCTACAGTGATTTATGGGGAAAAACTATTAACAATGCCTTTTCTCCGATAACAATAATCCTATTGTAATCAAGCGATAAGGTGTGAAAACATGTTTTTCTACCGGGGCTCCTGTATTGATCCATATGTGATACCTAAACAACTGTTTGTTACATCAAATCAAATCAGTAATTGAGTAATTTCGTAACTACGCAGTATGTAAATAGTTATGTTTATAGTTAATCAAACATAAACATTTTGTTTATAAAAACGTGTTTATATATATTTCTCCAAAACTTTATACTAGTAATTATGTATAATCGATTACAAAGTAGTTTCTATCTTAAACCAGTATCAAGATAAAATTTCTTACACGATGGTTTACCGTCATTATATTTACCCTGTTTCACCGTAAATGTCTACCTCAATGGCGGCGCAATTTTGGCTAGCAGAACATTTAGCGAATTAATTGCGTTCGCGATATTCGCAAAATATTTCCACTTCGCTAACTTTACCACTTAAACGGTATTAAAACATATCGTAAATTAACTAATTTGCCAACACAGCTAATTTTGTGTGCCTGTATCTTTTTAAAGAATGGGAATTAGTTAAATACAATATCACAACCACCCATGAAACTCCTGTAGACTCAGGTTCTATGGTGGTTGTGTATTACTGATCGACATTCATCTCCAGCATGGGGTCCCTCCGTCGTCAATGTTTCGCCCCTGAACCATGGACATCTCGGGAGGGTGGGGCCAGTTTCACCCGGCTTCACGAAGTTGATCATCCGTTGTCGCGGGGGTGCTACTGCGTTCCTTTATCATTTCTTGTTCCAGCCAGTCAGCAACCTCTCTGAAGACGTTGTCGTGGCACCATCTGTACCGTCTTTGTGACAGACCTGTAGGGCAGCAAGACTAGAGTGCCGGGACGGTCAAACAGTTGGCATTTAGAATCTGATATGAGTCCCCAACGGCAGAGGTTTAAGGGTGATGGTAGAAGGTCATGGACTGACCTAAGGAGGAAGAAAAGTCTGATGGAGTCATACTTCCAGATGTCGTCCCAGGTCAATTTCCTGTCAATTGTTTTACATGTTGTCCATGTTCCCTGTGTTCCCATTTCTACCGCTCTAGCTTGACTCTTGTTTTCTTCTGACCTCCTGACTTCTACCTGGATCATGGCGCGCCTATCGTTTTTGTCTGCCCTGCTCCACAGAAGTGCTTTTGTCGCGCCAAATCCCTGACGTCCGACAACAGTCAACCCTACAACATCTCTGTGCTTGAGCAAATCCTCAGCTTGGCTGACAGTCTCTGTGGGTGACTTTTTCCTGCTGGTGCGGGTAACAATGCTTGAATCTCGTATCTGCTCATCTGGGGAGTCTCTTAGGGTGAGTACCAGTATTGTCTTGGCTGTCTTGAATTCCTCCACCAGTGAGGACAGTGGGAGTTGAAGCTTGTTTCTCTTTCCGTACAGTCCTACGCTGAAGAAACATTGGAGTATTCCTAGCCACTTCCTTAGGTATCTGCTGGTGTCCTCTGTAAGACTGAGCTCGATAGCTCATACAGCATCATTGGCCAGATTAGCCTTCGTAGTAAGGCATGCTGGTATAGCCAGGCTTTGAACTTTCCAGAGAGGCTGCTATCTTCTTCAGTTCCTAATCTACCTGGGTTTCAAGCTTTCTGACAGTGTCGCTGTCCTGTAGGCTTGCGTCGAACCATTTCTCAAAGGCATTTGATATGGCTCTTCATTATGGATGGAATCTCTTCATTCTGTACTTGGAGGATGAATCTATCTGTTGGTTTGCCCTTCTTGATTATCCGAGATCTGGAATTAACTGCCTTGAATTTCATCCTAACCCATGAACCAACGTCTGTCAGGGCAGTCAACATCCATCTCGCCTGTACATGGGTGGTAGTGGTGAGAGTGAGGTCATCCATGAAGCCTCGACTGGAGTGCTGGTATATTCCTGATTCTGTCTTTGGTCCCGTGTCTCTCTGAGGGCTGCATTGATCAGACGATTCATTCCCATGATAAAGAGTACTACAGAAACTGTGCTTCCAGTGACAATTCCTTTCTCCAACTTCTGCCAGTCCGTCAGCTGGTCACCTACGGATCACCGAAGTATGATACCATCCAGGTAGCTCGTGATGACTTTCTGGGTACTAGCTGGGGCATGGTAAAGTTCGAAAGCTGTGTATATCAACTTGTGAGGGAAAGAACCATATGCATTGGCGAGGTCAAGCCAGACGACAGTGAGGTCCTTCTTACTTGCCTTTGCTTCTCGTATCAGTTGGGTGATCGCACTGGTGTGCTCTGCACAGCTTGAGAAACCGGGACAGAGAAACCTTCTGCACAGAGATGTTGATTTATTTGTTGGCTGTGAGGTAGAACGTTAGTCTTTTGGCGAGGATAGCGAAGTAAGTCTTCCCTTCCTCGTTTAGCAGTGAAATGGTCCGGAACTGGTCGATGTTCTTGGAGTTCTTTTCATTGGATTTGACAATTCCTTCCTTCTGCGACCTTCCAGGCTGCTGGTACTTCGCCTTTCCTGCAAACCACCTTCTTGAGTCAGTCTCCATAACCTGTTTAGTAGACGAAGGCACATCTTGTACACATTGTACGGGATTGCGTTAGGGCAATGAGCAGAACCAAATCTTGCTTTGTTGATGACGTCCTTTATTTCCCCCAGTGTTGGCTCCGAACTAATGAATTTCACCTCTGGGGATGCTGCTGGTTCTATGCGATTACAGCTTTCTAGTGCGTCAGTTCTACTGGCGTCGGAATGCGTCTCGTGGAGGTATTTTTCTACTTCTTCCGCTAGGATTTCGAGGACCCCTGACCGCTCCGTGTCCAGTAGGTTACGCGCAAACTTGTATGGGTTAGCCGTGAACGCCAACCTCTTCTTCGTCCGCTTCCTTGCATTCCTCCTCGTTTTTTCCGCTTTCCGAAGAGATTTCATCTGAGTGTGAGCTGTATCCCATTAGATGAGATATATCGAGACATTCCAGCGATGAACTCGCTCTGTATCGTCGCTTCAACTGTCGGAGTTCTCGAGTGAGTTTGCCGTCTGCAGCGTCTTTGAGGCTCGTTGCGTACCTTTGCTTCCTCTAGTCCAAACCGCTTCTTTGCTACTGAGTAGACTATTGTGTGTGAGAGTTTGATGCTTCCGGTCCACTGGTCCTTGCATGGATACTTCTAGGATAGGTGCGAGGTCCTCGCTTAGCAGTTTCCACAGTTTCTCGTCGGATGCTTTGGGCCACTTGATCCTTTGTTTCTTGTGTCTAGTGGCAAGGTCTAGTCGTGGTCTATTCAGAACAGCTTCCTGTCGTGTTTCCTGACTGTAGTTGAGCTTAAGTAGGTCCATTATGGGGTCCTCTTCATCCACCTCTGGTTCCCGGATGACATCGTTCGTTGTCTCGAAGACGGAGAGCTCCTCAGTATTGTGGGTTGACTCCTGACTGGGTTACTCCTGCGTCTCACTAGTCAAAGCGACTCTGGTAAAAGAGATCAACAAGTAAAAAATAACTGTACTTGCTCACACAGCTGTTGCTGTATGTGCTTTAAAAACTTATGTATAACGTTGTACATTAAAGTATTAGTTTAGCTTTATATTCTAGCGTCTCGTTTATGTAATTTGCAACTTAAATTCGCAAATTGGTCGTTAAGATAGTCGCCGTTTATGTCTAAATGGCTTGTATTTACTTACGTCACAACGTCTTCAAGATGTAAGCTGGGAAACTGCGTATTTGAAATTTCTATATCTTCTATACGATGTTATGTCAAATGTCAGTATTAGTCATATCCATGAGTCGATGCATTGCCGCGGCCGCTCTCGATCCAAAGCGTTGATATTATTTAGCATTGATTTGGATAGGAAAAAAAACTGTGTTCCCAAGCGTTCATAGTTTTCGGATATGTAAATGTCAATTTCATAATTAATAAAAACGTGTTTGTGCTGGGCTTATAATTATTAAAAAACAAGACCAAACGTAAAAAGGTACTATAACATTAAACACTTGTATAACTTTTGTAACTGACCATCTAAACACTAATTTTACAAATAAATATTTATTTTAAATTATTGAATACATAATGATTTCTCTTTTTGGGTGCTGACAAGCTCACGCGAGATATAAACCCTGTATAGTTTGTACCATCACCTTTCGTTAATAGCACGACAATTCAAACTTAATGTACGCCAAGGTGCGTGTATGCGTCATAAAGATTATGAAATAACACTTAATTAGGTAGTACACGTATATAACACGTGTTGATTTGTAACGTCGATTATATAACTTAATCTCCATCAGTAGGCCCGACATTCGCTCTCACGTGTTTTGATAATGAACCTGTGTCTGCCACTGGTATTCCCACTTTATTCTTATGTATGGTGTATAGCTAAGTAGCTATAAATTTGCTTTCCATCCATTTTAATGCGAAAACTAACATTTAAAAGGTTTTTCGTCGCCGAGTTATATCGTTTTAGCAACTACTTACAATGGTGAGACATTCGTTTTTACTAATGTCTTAATAATTATGCAAGTCATATTACTTTGATCCCGCTTGCAATGAAATGTGCATGCTTGTTGGTTCTGGGTAATAAACTTCATTCACCATGACATTTCACATATCCTTTTAGTGCGGTAAACAAGTATTGCGTGTTTAAAGTTATGAAAAATCTTTGATGGTTAACTCATTGTATTTGCATAAAAATAGGTAAATATATATATTATAGAATGTGCGTACATCTGTCTATGATCTTCCCCCAAAACATGTTTTATATTCTATTTTTCGTTTTTTTTTTCAATCATAATTGCGGCTTCAAGCAGAAATTGTATGACGACGACATTGTGTTATGATCATGTGTATCTAGACCATTTTAAACAAAGATTATATGTCTTTGATACCAGATTTCTTTTCGATATATCGTGCCACAAAAAGTAACATCTTTGTTACAAGAATACAAGATACAGGAACATTTATTTAACGTCGGACATGATATACACCAACATAAGCTAATAGCTTTTTCCCGACAAACAAAAGTACATGTTGTACATAACAAAATAAAAGCAGTTGAAAGATGAAAGATGGTAATCATAAAACAAAAACAAAGACATGCATGGCAAGACATGGTAAAACAATGACGGATTTAAGACATTATATTATCACAGTTAATACAGATTAAATAGTTAATACAATGGGTTAAGATGACATATGATAAAATAAGGGGAAGTAACTAGTACGGAGTTAAAACATAAGATGTAAGAAATATAATGTCCCTTGCATCAGAATGATAGTGCATGTATATTAAAGAGTTTCAGTTAAATTACAGTGTTGGAGAAAAATTATAAATAGAGGGTATAAAGATGTATACTGACTATGAAAAAATGAAGAACTATGAAGAACATGCCTACTCGAAACGAAAAGGTAGGAATGTGTAGTAGGCCATTCATGGCCTCAGACCTACATATCATCAATAGTGTTATGGTCCTGAACCCAGCTAGCTCACCGGGTAGTGTAAGATAGTATCCCACTACCAGCAGAGAACCATACCTCAGGGCGTCATACTCTTGTACCGCATGAAGTTACTGTTGGGTTGGGGCCATAGCCTATGAGGATGCAAGTAGACACAAAAAACATGAAAACATCATGCATACTGGTGGGGGAAAAACGCTGTGTACAAAAAATATGTGGTATAAGCCGAAGCAAAAAGCAAGCAAAATAATAATAATATAGAAACAATACATAGCAAATCAGGTATGAGACCCAATTGATTGTTTGTCTGGTTTGCAGCAACTTGCAATTATATTGAAAGATAAAATGTTTTATGTTAATTTGATTTGAAATGTTGATGCTATGAGTTAAATCGTTATTTACATGTCAATTGTGTGTAAATAACTTTCATCATAATGTGAGATAAAAAGCTTCATTTTAACCGGTTTAAGAATTTAATTGGTTTGATTGACCATTCCATATCGGGGACCCCAGTTTTATTCATGTGTATGCGTTTTCTTTTGCATACATTTTTTTGTTATGAGTTGGCTTACGCTGTGCATTACATCTTGTCGTTTAAGAAAGTTCAATAAATTAAAATTATCGTATTAAAATGAGTTTTCTTTTCAGCTGGGGCGGCTGAAGTTTCTCTTTGTATGTTTAAATATCTTTCAACATCTTATTAAGTCGAAGTTTAAAGATAGGTAAATCCAGTGTACATAAAGTTCACATGATGCTAGTATGTCGATTGATAGTGTTAACCCTTTGAGTGCTGGAACCGAATTTGAAAGGCATTTGCACACAGTTTGGATCCAGATGAGACGCCACAGAACGTGGCGTCTCATCAGGAACCAAACTGTTTGGTATTCTGATAGTGGTCTTTGAAAAAAAGTGAAGAAAAAGGATGATTTTAGAAATTCAGCAGACGACATTTTAGCAGACGACAAATTTCCCAGCATGTAAAGGGTTAAAAGACAGCATGCATGCACGTTTCAACGCCTTATAGCAATCGGTACTGATGCCGGACAAAAGGTGTTATTTTGGGCTAACCAAGAATTCGGACTTTCTGAGTAGTTTCAATCCACCAGTAGACCAATGTCAAGGTATAAATGAGTTTGAATGATGCCGATGTGTTGATAGTGTTTAAAGACATTTTGAGTGCAAGTATAAAAAAATTGTAATAACTGGACTGGTTGTTAGACAAAACGCGACAGTTTGGGGTAACCAAGAATGTCGTTCTTCTGAATTGGTACAAGTCTTACAGTAACAAAAAAGAGTAAGGTAATGAGGGTGTGGTGATAGAGTGTAAATATACCATCCCTGCATGCATCAAAGTTGTGAAACAAGCCGAAGTGATGTTAGAACAAACGTGACCTTTTGGGCTATCCTCGTACGGACCCTTTGATGAAGAAAGGGTTTTACAAGTTTACAACTGTACTTAATGTTTTCTCCATATTGTGCATTCTGTATGACCATGAGCTGTTTACAAAGTATCTAAAAATGTTAATGATTCTATGTTGTCATAAATAAACCAGGTAGACGACAAGCGTTACGAGCATGAACCCAAAGAATGAACCCATGAATAAAAAGGATTAACCCATGTACCCAAACAATGAACCCATGAACCCAAAGAATGAACCCATGAACCCAAAGAATGAACCCATGCATCAAAAGGAAGAACCCATGTACCCAAACAATGATCCCAAGAACCCAAAGAATGAACCCATGAACCCACAGAATGAACCCATGAACCGAAATATTGAACCCATGAACCAAAAGGCTGTGCCTTATTACAAAGACATTTGATGGCATTCTCTATAACTGTTATAATAAATAAAAACCAATATTTAATGAAATAATTAATTGCGTTTAAACAAACAAATATTTTATATTATTTCCTTAATGTTTGGATTTTTTTGTTAGATTTTTTTCTGAAGTCACTCGAATGATGTGTTTTGCTCATTTACCAATATACGTTTGGCTTTTTCGATAATGTTAAACGAAACGCGTCAGTTTGGGGTAACGCAGACTTTCTTCCTTCTGAATTGGTTTAAGTCTAACAGTAGGTAAATGGCAAGGTCAAAATGAAGTAAGGTTATCCAGGTGTGTTGATAGAGTGTAAATACACCATCCCTGCATTCATCACTGTTGTATAACAAGTCGCACTGATGTTATAAAAACGTGACCTTTTGGGCTAACCTCGAACGGACACTTTGACGAAGAAAGGGTTTCACAATGTTACAATTGTACTTAATGTTTTTTCCATATTTTGCATTCTGTTTAACCATGAGCTGTTTAAAAAGTATCCAAAAATGCTATTCTCTGTTGTCATAAATAACACAGGTAGACGACAAGCGTTGTGAGCATGAACCCAAAGAATGAACCCATTAACCCAAAGGATGAGCCCATGAACCCAAAGAATAACTCATTAACCCAAAGAATGAACCCATGAACCCAAAGAATGAACCCATGAACCCAAAGAATGAGCCTATGAACCCAAAGAATGAACGCATGAACTAAAAGGCTGCGACTTATTACAAAGTCATTTGATGACATTATCTATAACTCTTGTAATAAATAAAACCCATATGTCATGAATCAATTAATTGCGTGTTACATATTAATATTATTTGATATTATTTCCTTAATGTTTGGATTTTGTTTTTTTGAATTATTTTTTCTGACGTCGCTCGAATGATCGTTTTGCTTGTTTACCAATATATGTTTGGCTTTTTGATAGTGTTGACGAAACGCGCCAGTTTTAGGTAACAGACTTTCTTCCTTCTGAATTAGTTTAAGTCTAACAGTAGGTAAATGGCAAGGTCAAAATGAAGTAAGGTAAGTCCAGTTTAGGTGGAAAGTGTCGTCCCTGATAAGCCTGTGCGGACTGCACAGGCTAATCTGGGACGATACTTAACGCACAAGCATCAAACTTCCTGTTTACATAGCGAGGCTCGTATAAAGAATGCCTGTCTTGAGCTGCAAGACAGCTGAATTCTCAACCATATAATGGTATCAGCCTTAAGGGAACTAACTCGAACTGAAGCAATCGAAAAACACAGAGTTACATATTATAGTATTTTAAAATGAATCTTTAACAGAAACATCTTAAATTGTACTTTTAAATGTGAAATTGAATGTCTATAACGTACAAATAAAAATGCTAATATTAATATGCGATATAAAGCTTTTTTTAAATGCCTATGCTCACAACGTATCCTCTATAACATGTTCTTTATGATTGCACACACGATTGTAATTTAAAGGGACTTGGTCACAAATTGTCGAAATGACAATTATATAACTTTTTGTCTCAGATTATACAAACTAAAAGAACAATATATAAAAGTGTACAAAATAACGCTGATGATGTAGACTCGTGCCAATAAATATATGTTCATTCGTGAGTAATCATCATTTGAAATGTATACAATTATTTTTCCGTTACAAATTCGAATCTATCGAATAATTTGGAGCGTTCGGTCGTTTTTGTTCAATTGTGCTTCAACATATGAACCATGTTTATTATGCATAAAATTCACTATTTGTATGCATCGTCAGGATAACAGTGCAGTCATGGCTATATTATTTTAAACCTAAAGACACCGGTTCGAATGCCAGTTCGGGTACTTTTTTCATTTGTATTCTTTCTATTCTTGTTATTATAATATATATATATATTTAATCCCGATGTTAAATCAATCAATTTAATGCATTTCTGGAAAAACGTGGAAAATGCCAAAATCTGTGAACAGGTCCTTGCAAAACGTATGATACGATGGAACCGAATTGCAAGTGAACGCAAAAGTTAATGTTAATCGTAGATGTTTTTAGCGTTCAGAAATGTTTCAAGAAGAGCACAATTGTCATGACTGACATTAAGATATGAAAATACCTGAAACGATCGTATATTATCTCAACGATTAGCTAACAATTAATATCAAGAGTAAGATTTTACAAAAATAAAGTAAACAACAGAAAGATGCATTAGTAAACCGGATTTCGATACGAAAATATTAGGCGCACAACAGAAAAATTCGCTTCAGTATATGTTTCGCAATGTGTTTTCCTAGGCGAGTTTTATCTGCATTGATTGCTTCAGGTAGCGGACTTTCTCGAGTTTCGGCACGGATATTAATGATCAAACAAAAACAGGGCGCTTAAAGGGACCTTTTCACCTTTTGGTAAATTGACAAAATTGAAAAACAAGTTTCAGATTTGCAAATGTTCGTTGTAGTTAAGATATTTGCGCGGAAACAGTAATACTGAACATTTACCATGCTCAAAGTATTCATCATATGCATTTTTTGACGACCTGAATATATAAAGCGTTGCAACGCGAAACGATCTTTTAATTTTTATAATATATAATAAAACTATAATAAAACGGATAAGTCCTGAAAGAATAGTGCGTTAATGGTTCATACGCAAAACAGTGACATGTCATAACAGAACAAAAACATTGCAAAATTCATGGTGAAAATGTCAGCAAACCACGCAAGTATATACATATAACATGCACGCACGCACACACGCACCCACTCACGCACACACGCACGCACGCACACACGCACGCACACACACACACACACACACACACACACACACCCACAAGATAATGTATTGGAAGAATAAATCATATTGACATATATCAAAATACACGTGATACACGGGTCTCAAATAATTCTATTTAAATCGCCATGATAAACGGTTAACTATCAGCAAACAAAACAAAACTACAATAAATAAACATTATTATATAAAATAACATCACAATATACATTTATTACAATGTAAAATAGTATCACGATCACGTGAAACAACATCATCATAACGGACACCGCTATTTAAAAAGTAACATTGCCTCAACAGATTCATATTTAAAGACTAAAACAATGTTGCAGTGTATCTTATACGTTTTTTTTTTAAAGACAATGACTCTGGATTGAAAACAATTTATGATTTTGATTCTTGAAATGTTTGAATTATGATTTTATCTTATTATTTGTTAAACTCCTATACAAAAAAATACAATACAAATTAAATGTAATAATCTTAAAATAACACAGATGGTTCAAATAATTGTTTAATTTCATATACGTGATAAAATTGTTCAGGTCAGAATAGGGACATATCATAAAAATTATACTGAAATTTGACCGTGTGAATTTTGACCAAAAAAACAATATTCCGATTCATCACGTAGTGCAAAATAAACCCATATTTCTGGATTTTAACAGCAATTATGGCCAGTAGTGGCGATAAATGTAATTAAGAATTACATAAACAAAAACTGATATTTCACGTAGTAAACAAACAGGTACATTGTGATAGTGACTTCATAAAGTTAATTGTTGGATATGTTTTTCTATTTGACGTCAAATCGAGAAGGGAGTGTTCCCATTGAACATGCGTACATCAGGTTACTCGATGCTAGACTATTCTTATTTCATTGAGCATTGTTTGTCAGAATTGGTAAAAACTATGCATATTTTGCACTGGGAACACGTCCGAGTTTTGGACCCGTGAAACATTATAGAAGAATTGATCGTTGCGTAGCATTTCCATCCACCATATTGGAACTTATACAATCGTACTAATTAACATAAACAACTGCGTATACTGATTATAATAGGGTCTCACTTAGAGGTCAATGATATTTTTGTAAGAAACATCTTATCCAGTCTGCAACTTTATCATTTATCATTCAATTTTGACACAACATACCACTTGCATAAGGAGACTGAGCAACGGTTGTATCGTTTATATGTCTTATAACATCAAATTTCACACGTAGAGGGCAAAAATCAAATTTGGCAATAAACATTTTGTGTTTTTGAAATTACAGATTTTTGGGACAAAAGTTGAATGTTGGGCATCCGTTCCATATGCCCACATGTCTTGTTCATATAGGTCAACCGTATGGTTCGCTTAGTAAGTATGTAAATTGTTTGTATAAGGTCAAGTCTTCAGCAATTTGTGTCTATGAACTAAGTCCAGCTCTTTAAGGGCCATTCTTTAGTCATGGTCATCCTCAGTTTCTGGTGGTTTCTTTGTCTCGAACTTTGTTTGGATGGTGTTGCTGCATCTTTGATTGGTAGTTTGTTCTTTAAAACAGGTTGGTGTTGCTGGTTATGGGAACAAGCTGCAGTCAGTCGTCAGTAAGTGTTTAGCATTTAGCCTTGATGGCGCTGAATGCCTTTCGGAGAGATCCATTTTTGATTGACTCGTTTCTTCCTTCTTGAAGTAGACATTTTCATCTTTCATTTCAACAGTCGGTTTGTGGTTTAATTTGTTAATGTCTTCTTCCTCATAATCATTTGTATAAAGATTCTTACGCCTTTCCTTTAGTTGACGGGAATGGATTGAGTTTATCGTATTATATTGATTGTCATCGTGATTGAAGACAAAAAGTCCAGGTCGAAAATTTCTTGGGCTTCTTCCCCCAGGCAGTTAATGAGCCATGCTCAATACACTGATCTCGCTGCAGTCGGCATTAGTTCAGACAAGTTTCTTGCCTTGTAGCGGTACTTGATAAGTGCACATATACCAGCAGCTATGAGAACAACCAGTGCACTTGTGGCTAATATTACAGCGACCATGGTTTGTCTGTTCTTGGCTATTTGTTCTTAGAGTCCTTCTTCTGCAAGTCTGGTTCCAGTTGATCATTGTCAGTCTGTGGCAGTCCTGCAGGTTACTGTTCTCATTGAGATTGATCTCAGCCACGACATAGATGGTGTAATAAGTCCCATACGGCAGCTTTATTATCTGGTACACTGTCACATCTCGATGAATATTAGACGACATTCGTGTTTGCCGGTCTGAAGAGATTGAATACCACAATTTATATCAAGTAACGCATTGTATGCTTTTCAGACTCAAGAAAACAGTAAAAGAATTGGTTTGATCTGCCCCAACAAAAAGGTTCAGTACATTTCCCGGCTGAGAAGATGTTGGATTACTTGTTGATGTTAAGAAGACTCTTGTCGACACTGTGGTGGCACTGGCACATTCATTGTAAACCGGTGCAATACATATGAGATCTACCTCGGGAATCTCATAAAGCTTCTTGTTGACAAGCAGGAGGCATGCGTTCCAAACATGGGGGTTAAACCGTTATAATTCGGTATTAAATGAATTAATAGACATACAAACGCGTCGAAATAATTATATAATCGGGATTTATGTTATAGTTTACTGTAAACATGCACAAATACCGTTTATTCTGAGTGAAAGGGATATTCGAACATCCAACATCTCGAAGGTTAAGAAATTAAACAACAAATTTGTCGCCGGTTTTGCTTCAATAACTTTTTTATTCCGACGTCTACGGCATTGAAACAAAAAACCGAGGGGAGCACAAACACCGTAGAGCCGAAAGGGCGTATTCATTTAAAAGAAATATAAATATAAACTGGCTAACCGGGTGAAAATATCCGCTACTCCTTCACGAAAAACACGAAAACAACGCCATCTTTGAAGTTTTGCTCCCGTAACCTCACTTAAACGCGGTAAGCTCCCGTATACGCATGCCCCCTTGGACAAGGCTCGTTGTACTGGAACAACTCATTTCTTCCATAAAGATGCTATCCGCATTGGATGACTCTATGGACAATTTGCGCAACCATTTTAATTGGCAGTCACAGTGGAGTGGGTTTTAATATACATATATTTCAGACAGCCTTGTAAAATTCATGAAGACACATTCACTGATGGTTCTGATGTTATTTGATGGTAGGTATAATTTTACAAGTGAATCTTATAGTCCCTGAATTATAGTTTGTAAAGTTGATGAATTTCATTTTTTCCAAGAATCAGATCTTTTAGTTCGTGTTGTTTTGAAAAGCATTTATATGAATGGTCTTCAGAGCTGTCTTATGTTAAACCTGCGTTTGTTATCCACTTAACTTCTTGATGGTCGAACAGAATTGGGTTTCATTCAGCTTTGTGTTAAACAGATTTATACCGTCCAACTTTGTTTCCAGCCCTTGAAAATTTCAGGTCTCATTTATAGAGGCGTTGTAGTATGAGCTATTCCACCCTGACTTCCAATGATAGTGTAAAATAATTGTTAACTCTGCTAAAGGCTCCTCTATCAATATTTTGAATGTAATTGTTTAAGTAATTGAGTCCATATAGCGAATTGCTTGTTACAGTCCGGATAACTAGTCTGACTAAATTCAGGAATTTCAGTTTAGGCATGTTTTACAAGACGTTGTTAGGAATGACTCTTAGATCTGCATTATATGGCAACTGTAGATCAACCAGACCTTGCCATTGCTGACTTGACAGAGCCTTCAGCAAAGCAGCCTAGAGCCAGTTGGAGTCAAGGTCAAGGGTCAGTAGGGCTCTAGATACAACATAAAGGCTCTCCTCTCACAAGTTTGCAATTGAATTATGAGACAAATCAAGAGTTTGCAAATTGATCAAATTTGAAAGGAATTATTGTTTACAGTTTGAATAACGTTTAAACTGATTTTGAGATGCTTCAGGTTGGCAGTGTGGCGCAGGGTATCCTCTGAAGTCGTCCTTATGTTAACATTATTCAGCTCCATATACTGCAGCTGTAGAACTTTGTTTCTGATTGTCCACTCTTCCAGGCTCAGTTTGTCGATGTCCATCATATGCAGAGCTATTAGATTTGGAAACTTATCCAAATATTAGGTTTTAACTTTTGTAAACCTGTCAAAATGAGTCGTGTCAGATGGGACAGTTTGATCAGATTCTTGTATGGAATTAAAAGCTTGTTATTTCCTTGCAGGAACAGCTCACGCAAATACGATTCAAATTTGTCAAAAGCTCTCTCTTCAATGTAGTTGAGTTCGTTATTGTGAAGATTAATACGTTCAACACTCAAATTGGCAAAACTGTAATATTGTAATTGACGTATGTAGTTATCTGCACTGAAGTCAATGCCAGCATACTGGTATTTATTTAGGGAGTTCTTGTATATTCTTGAATCTACAATTGATGAGTGTGCGGTTGATGTTTGTGTCTAGAATACAGTCACACTCGTTTTTGACTGCGCATTGTCCCACTGCCACGGGTCTGTCGTCCATTGTTTGTCCTTGTGACAGGAATCTTGTCATACAATCTTTGTTCAGCGTGACAGTTTCAGATCCCAAAAACTGTGTAAGGTTTCCATATCATTTTCCTTTGATATCTTGCACACTGTATAAACACAGCAAGAGCCAGAATGGCGTTGTTCTGCTACCTATGTTTGGAGTTACTTCAATTAAACAAGTTGATTATCTTTCAGAAACAAGTGTATTTGAAAACAAAATTATACATTAACAATGTAAACATTTAACATTATTACTTGCCCATTCTTTATTTGTTTTAACTGTTTACATTGTTAATGTATTTAATTTTGTTTCAAATACAGTACTTTGAAGTTGTACATTGTTTGAAGTTGTCATAAGGTTTCACCAATATTCTATGAAATCTAATCTTTGTTCTAAAATACATAACTTTTGTGGGCATCAATGAAATAAAGTGTATGAGTTTTTTTCTTCTGTTATGATTCAAGTAACTGGTATACGTAGGACTGAGTAACGGTGTAAATAGCTGACATATGTAACACTGATAAATGGTTCAAGTTGGTGAAATTAGAGGAACTGAGTAATGATTCAAGTTATTGACATATGTAGCACTGAAAAATGTTCATAGTTACTGACAAGTAGCACTGATTAATGGTTCAAGTTTCTGACATAAGTAGCACTGAGTAATGTTCGAAGTAACTGACATAAGCAGCACGAAGTAATGGTTCAAGTTACTTACAAGTAGCAATGAATAATGGTTCAAGTTACTGACCTAAGAAGAACTGAGTAATTGTGCAAGTTACTGACATAAAAAGCATTTCATAATGGTTCCAGTTACTGTCTTAAGAATATACAGCCAGTTTGGGTATGTCCATTCACTGGCTGCTTACCACAGGTTCGACTGTAATGATACAACTTTAAAAAAACAAAAAAAAAAAACACTTTTACTTTTATTATATATAATAATTATTATGATTGATTAGAATCTTTAAACAAAAAAGGTAACGCATTCATTAAAATAACAATCAAACGTTTCCATAAAGAAAGTTGTATGGAGCACACAAAAAAACATTAATGTGAAAACTGGCTGTAACTTTTATCTTTCTTTTGGTAAATCCTCTTTGTTTTCTTTTATATTGGTTAGGTTTGCTTTATATATTTATAAATCCGAAAATGGACAATTCGCAAGCAATCTGGTAACAAGAAATATAGGATCGGACATGAGTTGTCACATCATACCATATTTTATTAAACGAGTTCAGGAATTGTGTTCGTAAGCGAGCCTTTGGCGAGCTTACTAACGCATTTCCTTGACGAATTTAGTTAAATATGATATAATATGACAACGAGTGTCAGATCTGTTTTATCACATGCTTTTAAATTAAATAAAATACATNAATAAAAAAAAAAAAAAAAAAAAAAAAACTTTTACTTTTATTATATATAATAATTATTATGATTGATTAGAATCTTTAAACAAAGAAGGTAACGCATTCATTAAAAATAACAATAAAACGTTTCTATAAAGAAAGTTGTATGGAGCACACAAAAAAACATTAATGTGAAAACTGGCTGTAACTTTTACCTTTCTTTTGGTAAATTCTCTTTGTTTTCTTTTATTTTGGTTAGGTTTGCTTTATATATTTATAAATCCGAAAATGGACAATTCGCAAGCAATCTGGTAACAAGAAATAAAGGATCGGAAATGAGTTGTCACATCATACCATATTTTATTAAACGAGTTCGGGAATTGTGTTTGTAAGCGAGCCTTTGGCGAGCTTATTAACGCATTCCCTTGACGAATTTAGTTAAATATGATATAATATGACAACGAGTGTCAGATCTTTTTATCACATGCTTTTACATTAAATAAAATACATCTTAATTGACCAAACAAATGCTTTATTCAATATAAGACATACAATGTATAAATGTATATGATCATACAACAAAGTGATACCATGTAGCAGCAATAATGTTCAAACATATTATACAAGATATGCTAATATATACGTTTTTGACATTGTGGTTTCCTTTTGATTAAAGAAAAAACAAGTTAATATGTATTTTTTTCTTTGGTTGTTTGTGGTAGGTGTTTAAAAAAAAAAAATAGTAGAATAATTATGAATAAAGATGAGTTGCATAAAGTGGGTAGAAAGCAAACTGGACTTGTTAGGAAAGTTCAGTGTGTTTCCATTTTTGTTCAAATATATGAAGTGTATCATTGTTGAGGGCTATTTCTTTTCTATTTGAATCTTCAGTTTTAAATAAGTAATAAAACAGTTCATTGTTGGTGTTTGTTTTCTGTATTTCATGCTGAATATAAAAAGAATCATGTAATAATGTAAATCACAGCGTTATTTACCTGTTGTATTATGAAGGTATTTCCCCCTTAACTGATGTCTAAGAGAGATAGTTTAACATTTAGTTGTTGTTTCTCTAGAGACCAAACAAATGCTGATAGATCTAAAAGGTGTTTACAATTGTGACGACGTCATTTCACCAAAATAAAGCCATGCGATTGGTTAGTTATTGATTCTGTAGCAAATGCTTGAAAATGTTGAATTACATATGTGTAATATAAAAAAATACGCAATGTCTGTATTACATTGAAAATAAGGTATATCATGTGATAAATGTTAGTACGTGGTTCAAAAGGAAAATCTAAGTACTACAAGAACGATCATTTAGATCAAGATTTTCCCATATCCTGAAAAATGAGTATACGCCGTTTATCGAACATATTTTATTGTTGACTAGAGTGTGTTGTTTGTTGATAACCAATAATTGTATTTAGTGGAAGCAGTGTGGCTGATCATATTGCGGGAGGATTGATTGTCAAGCTATTCTTATGTGACTCAGCGTCTAATCCGAGTTTTAAATAGTTGTCAGAACGGTTCAGCGAAAGTGTCTCTCAACACTATAGAAGTTTGTTCTTAAACTGTTTACTGAGTAGTTATATAAAGGATCTCATTGTGATATTAGTAATTCATTCTAAAACAAACACGTCAGTTCCAAATTGTGGTTTATATATTTGTGTTTTTTTCATCAATAATTATGAAATCCAGCTTATAGCATGGATCTTGTTTAATGTGATTTAATTATACATTGAGATCCTATAATTAAAAAAATATGTAATAGTACATCACAATTATAATGCTTTAATTTGTTTGGGGAAAGAAGACACATGTCACATGAAATTAGAAAACTAATATGTCAATATTACTTTATTCACAAAGTTTACAAACTGTTATGTTTGTCTTCCTGTAGGTAAATTAAATTGCAATTTTATAGACTTAAAATTTTCTATAGATTTTTTTTTAACTTACCTGAGGATTAAGTGAACAATGTGAGCTATTGTGATCACCTTATGTCCGGCGGTGTGTGATGTGTGTAGTAAATTGTTAGCTGGTTACAACTCTAGAGGCCAAATGTTTCATTTTTCATGTTGATGACACGTAGTCAGAATATTTTTTTGAACTAAATCTAGGCCGAGTTTGAATCGTGATCAAGTGCGTCTTAAACCGTGGTCACCAGGATAAATTTTAGACAAACCTTGTTACCGTTTAAGAGGCCACATTTATGACTGAATATTGAAGAATCTCGGTCGGAATGTTTATCTTAACATTGTATATGCCAAATTGAAATCTAAGTACCATGCGTAAAAAAACTATGTCACCAGGTTAAATCTTAGAAAAACCTTGTTATCTCTCTAGAGGCCACACAAATTATTCAATCTTAATGAAACATGGTCAGAATATTAAACTTAACAATATCTAGGCCAAGTGTGCATATGGATCATGTGTGTTCAAAATCAGGGTCACTATGTAAAATCTTAGAAAAAACTTGTTACCACTGGAGGGGCCATATTTATGACTCATTCTCTGTGAAACATGTTTAGAATATTAAAAAATTGAAAATATCTAGTTTCCAACGTGTGTCAATGGTGTCTAAAAACAAGGTCACTAGGTCAAATAATTAAAAAAAAACTTGTTACAACTCTGGAGGCCACATTTATGACTTGATCTGTTGCCAAGTTTTTATAACCTGTGTTCAACAAATAGGGCACTAGGTCAAATCTCAGATAATGTTTGCACGCAACAAGTAAATCTATGTAACTACTTACTACCCACACTTAATTGAAACTTCATACATGTTTTCGAGGTAATCATGCGAGGTAACTTTTCAAGGCTTTCTTCTCTAATCTGCAATTTAGCAGAGTTATTTCCCTTTTAGTACTTAGAAAATTAAGGTTAACGCTTGTGTGCAATTACTTAATATATGTATCTACTGCTGATGAAATGTGTTGTGTAGGTAGCTAACATGCTGTTCTAGTTAAAGCTTGCATTTGAAGACAGTTCCTTTCAATAACTTAAGTTTTGATGGAGGTATTTCACTGTTATTTTGTGTGAAGGTAGTCAGTATGCAGATTTAGCCAGGGGACTGTGGGTAAAGGTCACTGTTTCCAAATAAAGGGCAAAGCCTTCCACTAAATAAATTAAATTTGCTTTGAGGTCTTATGCTGATATTTGTTGTTTAGCTTTTGGATATTGAGCCCTGCCAAAGAAAATATGTTTTCCAAGTCGACTGATGTGGCCTAAACAGCAATTATTCGTTTCGCCTTAAACGCAGCACGCGGAAACATGTTCTCGTTTTGGCTCCACCACATCAAGGGATCAATGTGTAAGGGTCGTTCATCCAGGTACACACGCAGTTCGTCATCGCATTTGTTGTCGGATGGGAACACAAGTTTCGAATATTTTCGAGCATTCTACTGACGATCCCAGACACTAAAACTCAGTGATGCATCTTCATTTTTGATTTACATCCCCTCCTGTTTAAGTGTGAGATTGACTAAGAGAATCAGCATCTCATATTAGGGGTTAAGAAGGGAGGCAGAATGCAAGAGCCAGCACTGACTTTATAGTTTTTTTTTGTGACAGCGGCTTGAAGCGCTTGTCAATTTCCTAAGACAATACGCCCTAGCCATTGTATACTATGCAATTTCACCGAAGTGTTTTTAATTAGTCAATAAAGAACCAGAAACATGTGTGAAGAAGATAACGTTCGCACACATGTACGTCGTTGTGTCCTTTATATCTAGGAAGAATCGTGACATGTCACGTATGCATTCCAACCTGTTATCCTTTAGAAACAGGAGAAAGTAATTCCTTTGCATCATAATGTCAAGTACTTCAAGGCGTAGTTCCACAAGATGGTCCATCATGTTGAAGGTGAAGTTCCATCTCGCGCGAAAGCCCTGGATCAATTACCGTGGATTCTTGTCGTTGCTCAGTTTTCTTTTGTTCATATCGGCGGATAGATGCGTTAAGTGCCGGAATTGACAGACCAATATGCAGATTTGTTAAACCGCTTTTCGACAGCCGGTAGTTCCAGTGCTTGCTTAATTGATGTATAATTGGTGTATATACACAGAGCAACGAAGGGCATTCCAACACTCACACAAGTGCCGTGCACACTCCGTGTTATGCGCATTGAAATGAACGCACGTCTTCACTGTACCCTGAAGGCCGAATTCCAACATGGTCTTTTGTTCTCCCCGATATGCCACTTGGGCATCGCACGTGCTATGATCATTTGGCAGTCCATCTTCGTAGTGAGATGTAATTTCATAAACCTTTCTTTAGCAGTCGAATTCCAGGTGTCTGTGGTTATCGAAGTTGTGTTGGTGAGACATGAATTTGATTTCTTAAAAAAATAATAATTGACGTTTTAATTGGTAGAGAACAAGCTTATGTTCACGAAGTACGAACCCAATTGGCTTAATAGATTGTTACAAATTGATTGGTTTTCAGTCCTTTCAATGCCACAATGGTGTGAAAGCATCATTTGTTGTTAATCCGTGTATCGCATATCCGAGTCCATTGATCGGTGTTAAATTGCAATTGGGGCCAGTTGGGTCAAGGTTACGATTACTTTACATAAAATTATGGTTTCTTCTCAATAAATTATGTGCTGTATTTTGTTTATAGGTTGCTTATATGCAGACTTTGCGTCTTAGTTAATTACATTTAATTTATATAATTGTTGAAAAGTAGAAAATATTGTTTTCTGACATCGTTATACTTCTTTTTTTTATTTTAATTAATACATTTTCAGCTTAAGCTTTATACATTGTATAAAACAGATACTGTTATTCAACTTCAAATATGTCTTTTTGATCATTATATCTGGTCAATGACATAAAACAGTACATTATACTATCAAACCAGTAGAATAGTCAAGCGCGCTAACTTGGCACAGCTCTTGTAAGTTGTCCGCTTGCTTAAATATATTACCGCATGTCAACATTTCTACCTTTTACGAGATTGATGTTGGCAATAATAACTAAACAAAATAGAAATACATAGTGTAATAGCCTTAGGGTAATATATCAAATTATACACTTTAAGTGAAATAGTCAGAAACCTTAATATGTACACAAGAAGTGTATTTACTTCATTAAACATCAAAACAAATTGTATGCGGATTAATTCCATCACAACTATACAATTTTTAAAGACTAAATATTTTACCAAAAAAGCTCAAAATTTCGCCCTGGGTCAATTTTTCATTGAAATGTTTTTCCATCATACTTTAATACATTCAACTAGTAAGTCCTGACGACAAAGCCTTAAATGTTGGAAGTCCCAGACATAAATCTGGAAGTCTTACTTATATGTCGGTATTTTACTGAGGACTTTGGTCCTATTATTTGCATGTTTTCATAAACGAGTCGTTGTAAGATTCTTCTAAATAATAGGTCTATATTTACAAGTTAAATATCACAAATACCACGGATCACAGTAGAAGCAATCATTCTAGTTCATCAAACTAAAATAGCCCATGATAAAATAAATCGTAAAGTATACATTCATTTTCAAACACCACAGACACTTGTGATTTTTTTGTCATTTCAATTATGAACATATGGACCGTAACCCGGTCGGAAGCTCTTGCTAAGTTAGCCGCACAAGGTTAATAAAACCTTTCCTTTTTCAGACTTCAAGTCTCTGGTGGCTGGTTCAAACGGTGAGACCTGCATATCAGGTCCTATGTGGCGTTGCATCAGTGTCCAAGGTGGAGTAACTGCTATGTGAGGCAGACATTCTTTTGTGACGCTGCATGGTAAATTATTCAGTTCAGAGAGTCTACCCATGGCACATCAATATCGCTTTGATCGGAAAAAAATGATTATCCCTTACATACCCACACGTTAATTTGTTTAACATATATGCTAAATATCTTCTTTTTAACAGTTCATAGCGTTTATTCACCTCCATACATTAAAAATTGTATCGTTAGTGTACATGTTAATTTGTTAGTATATAATAGAGTTCTTTTAAAAATTCAAATTACTTGTTATAATAGATGTAAATAACATCCATGCATTTCATTATATAGACACAATCATACAGTTCACACACACATATACATACACAAATGCCATGTAATGATGCGGAATAAAAAAGTGTGGGCTTCAAAAAATTATAAACTTAAATCCAATATTTGTACTTCAGTCAATTATGAACGTTAATCAAATGATCATGTTATTAAATATTTTAAGACCATAACACAATTTACAATAAGATTATTCTATAAATATCATTATCCGCTGCGTTTTGGCTATTAACATATCAGACTGTAGGTTTTGTTCTGCAAATGTATGGACCACATTTATTCTTGTGCAAACATACGCACTTTCCATGCTTATATTGTACCATTACCTACATCAAAAAGTTCGCGATGATCTACTGTATGGCATACATTTAAAATAGATGATTCCAACTAAAGGTGAGCATACATTGAGTTGTGGCCCTAAGGGTGCAACACGATTATCGCCACACAGGCTGTACTTATGAATGAGGATGATCACATTTGATGTAATGAAATGGAATAGTTACGTTGAAGAACATTGTGAAAAATATGAAATTTTGATGAACAATATTTCGACTTAAAGGTTATGAGGTATTCTTATAAAACCGAAGTTATTAACAATCGAATAGGTTTAAACAAATAAGTACACCATTGCTGAACAACAAAATCGCATACACAGACAAATGAAAAACAGTAGCAGTTAATGATTTCATTATTGTTCTACTAAAAATTTACTTTAAAAATTTGTTGCACATGTATTCATTGGTGTATATGCAAGGTTAATACTTAAGTGTATGCAATTAGTACATACATTTGAAATAGATACTTACACTTAAGTAATTTGTTAATGGATAACGTTTTTTTCATGATCGTGAATACACATTTAAGTGTTTTAATGCTAATTTCTTGGAAACATGTATGTAAATTTAACTGGTTATTCACAGGATCGTTTCATACCAGATTTACCGGAGGGTCACAATTGGCTAATGATGATTTTACCAATGTATGCCGAAACACCTCCTACAGTACAGAGCCACACGGTTTCTAGTATGGCGTAAACGATAAGCTTTTAAAGGGGAATTTCTCCCCAGCTACATTCAGTATAGCATATTAGATGATCACATACCGGGAAGTGTTTCATCACTAGTTGTATGCGCCCCGGATATGGCTAGGTCAAACTTCAAACGGGAAAACGGCACTAATACTAATTGCTCTTCCTCAAAGGTAAAGATCACGCTTTGAGGTAATATGTTATATTTTGACATGATACCGTGTGTACAGATTGTTACTTCATTGCTCTTCATGCACATATTAAAATTGGATCGATCGCTAAAAGGTTAAGGTTTTAAATTAATGAAAGATTAATGTTCCTTAGTTGGTCAGTATACTGCTTTTTTTTACTGTAACATTATTCAAGCTGCAATTGAATAAAACATACCTTACAAGTAAGGGTAGCACGTGTACAGATTTTTTTAAACGTCTAAACGAAATGAAATAAACGAAACGTTACCGTGTAAACGGTATTTCTATGTCCGTTTTAAAAGCATCAGTAACATCGCATTTCCAAACTGAAAGTAGTAATTATTTCCTGAAGTTATATGCAGTGCATATCCCATTATGACGTCATATTTATACCATAAATATAATAAACCGGACGATCCGTATCAACACATGTGTATTCGTCATTCTATAAAAAGAATTTAAAGAACGTCGAAAAAATGTAAAATCGACGAAAACTTTATCCGAAAACGACACTCTGAAAAAACATTACGTATTTTGCACATGAAATATAATGTTCATGTCGTTTGACTGCAGAAAATGAAAAACCAGTTAACTAGCAAAAACGTAATCAATATATAATTTGGTTAATCTAATTGCTGTTCAACATGCTTCCGCAGTGCTTTACTTTGCTTATCAATCCCTTAAAATATTTCAAGATGGCGACATATGCACTGTTTCCTTGCCAAGTTGTAAGATTTTCGGAAAGAAGCGAAGATTTTCCGTGAGTTTTTGTTCATGTCCGTGCCATCCGCTAACCAATCAGATATAAATTACTGCCGAATTCGGCTGTGTCCGGATTAACCGAAAGTACCCGGATTTCGCAGTCCGTCATCGATATACTTCGTATGGCTAGCCGGCTACGTTATTTGCACCCCAATATTTATTAAATTGATATTGACTGTCGTTTAAACGTTTACTGTTTTGTATTTTTTTAAGCAAAACAAGAAACGCAACCGTTCAAACGTTTAAACGTGATACCCTTACTTACAAGTTCATCCTTTTGAGTGGATATGACATGTTCGAAGGTCAAGATTGCAATTATTGATGCCGAGAGTCCATCCGTCTGTGCATACAAACTTAACACAATATGACACTTTTTGTATTACACAATTAATGCTTCATGCAAAGCTTTGGTTCTTATTCAGAAGGCCCAAATTCTTGGTAAACCAAAAATGGTGTGTTTCGTGTAACATGAAAATTGCTCACTGCAAAGCTATTATACTTGCATGTATCATGTATTATAAAGTTATCAACACAAACGTGGTTGATTGCTTTGTACGTTATCATACACCCAGATTAACTGACCTTATTTTGCCCTTCACATTGACCTCTTTTTAAACTAAAACATGTTAAATGAAATTCTGTGTTACAAGTCCATTGTTGTTGTCTCGCAATTTACGCTTCGACATGCATTCATCCCCACAATAAAAATCATGTGTATTGACCTGTTCACATTCCTGACAATAATCTTAAATAAATATACTGGTATTAAGGATACATGAGTGGTGTTAAGGGCATCTTTGGCATGGTTTATTGTGGCACGTTTCTTCCTAAAATATTTATAAATGTTGATAGATATTTTGTAGTATTGATAGTGGTTATATTGTTAAGATGTGTGGTTCAATAAAAATGATATTATTCTTCTATATTAGTTATTATTCATAATTACCTTAGAAAAGAGGTAGTAGTACCTTTTATTGTATATATATACATACTAATGAATTATGATCTTATTACATTGTCGATTTCTTCAGTAATTTAAATGTTTTTTGTCTTTGTTTCCAATTTTAGCAGGATATGAAGCAAACAACAAAAACACGTGTAGGATTCAATGATAGTATAATTTCAACTCAGACACTGTTATCGTAGAAAATCCCGACAATTGTATCATAATCGGTATGGTATAAAACCAAGACAATATACATACCGTCCCCATGGTAAGAAATAAAACTTACTAAAATGTCATAAGAAATATAGAAGTAAACAAAATTTAGCTCGAGAATTGTTAAAGTCTTAAAAGAAGAAATGACATTTGCCATCAACGTTGCCAATATGATGTGTACCCAAGTTAAGAGGGTAACATGAAAATAACAGAAACACGTGCAGGAGTCATGTATAATACATGTTGATTCAGACACCGTTATCGAATTAAACCCCGTTAATGGAATTACATTCGGTATAGTATAAAACTCAGACAAAACTTCGATGCCATTTAATTAAAGCAAACAATGAAGGTTTGTGTTCCTGATGTGAATAACATGTAAGGCCAAAGCGCTCAACTATTCTAATGCACGCATTTTTTTCCACCATCTATAATTGTACTGTGAAAAATAGCTCATAAAAAGCCTGTATATCATCCAAATCATCCCTTTTTGGCACAGTATATGCACATTGAAACAGGCAACTGTTCGTGTATATTCCACCAAAAAGACGGCAAGAACCTGGAATTCTGGTGCAGGGTGTCTGCATAGTGAGTGTTCAGGCTGTTTTGTATAGGAGTGGGAAGTGAACAGAATATGTTTGCATTAGCAACAGCTCTTTCGACCAGGAATGTGCATGTAGTGACCTTTATTGGAAGCTGTGTGTCCTTTCTAGCTATGTATAATATATGAGATGTACTGATTACTGTGGGGTGCTATGGCATGGCAGAGACTGTTTGGTATTCACGCAGTTGCTTTCAACGAATTAATAGTGTCGCCATTAGTACTGCTTCTTGACATTGGTGAGCACATTTACAACTATGTGCGATTAAAGGGTATATTAAGATATAAACTACTCAACACTTGTTCCGTCTGAGCTAAACGTTTTGTACTCAGATCCAGTCTCTGTAGACAATTTTGACTTCATATCAGATTGTATGTTGTCAGGGGAGAAAACTTTGCTCTTGTTAGAACGGACCCGTTTAATTTTTCTTTAATGATGGCTGGATCTTGTACATTGTGATCACCCTTACGAATTAGACTATTCTTTTGTGTGTTTCAGGCGAGGTTTACTTAGAATGTATGCGACAGTTACATTTAACGAGAGCAATCAAATTTAAAGTGGTTGACACCGGAAGCCGGAAGTTGGTTTCTTTTCTTGTAGTTTTTGAGAGACGGAGTTAAATTTGCGTTAAGGTTGAAGTCGTTTAAACTTTTTATTTTCCTTCGCATCGGTTTACATATCTTCGGTTATCAAGGGAGGTCAACATACTTGTACACTTTAAAACCATATTATTCACATGGATTATTTCCCTTCAATAGTTTTCACAGTTAACTGCAATTATCGCGCGTGTACTTTTGTCATTGGGTTTATTGTCTATGCACCGAGTAACATTGATTTACTGCGTTCAGTCATTGGAAAGTCACGCCGAATTGTGATTGGTTCAGGTTAACTTGGTTGTTACATTTCAACTTAATTGTTTGATATTTACATTGCTTAAGTAGAGCAGGGGGCGTTACACTTTATCAAATGTATTACTGTTCCACCGTATGGGTTACTTCCCTTTAAAAATTAAACTCTTTTAGGAAGCCAATATCAATCAAGTCGGGAAATCAAAAACCTGTATCGAGAAAAAAGGACTTTATTGAAAGACTCGGCAAACAATCCAATTATAGGTGCAGCTTTTAACCAATTTCTCTTTTCTCATTAGTTGGAGGTAAAATATTTGCAAAACCCATTTATATACATACACCGTGACGTCATTGCATTATTATACGACCCTTTGATAAAATGGTACCAAGAACATAGTGCGCGGTCAAATTGTCTGTTTGTCATTAAAAACATTTTTCATTCACTGACTTAAAGCATTCAATTTTAATATAATGGAATTTTTGAAAACGTTTGTCACATGATCGTGAAGGCTGATATTGACCCAATTATTTCGCGCACATTTACTTTCCTTCGTTGTCATTTTGCTTCCCTTCCACCCTTACGTGAATGTATATGTGAAATTAATTAGTTTTTACTTGTTGTTTTTTAGCTTCCAGGAATTTGAGTAACTTTAAATTGAATGAAGTAATATGATAGAATGTAGCTAAAATGATCGCACTACTTATAGTAATTTCAGTGAATTTAGCAAATTTGATCGAAAACTCGACCTCGAATACCAAAACAAAACAAAAACCTTTTACGCCTTAGCTGTTTACGTTCACGTGCACTGAGTCATCGTATGAAACTCAATGTCTTAATGATGATAATGATGCATAAATATCGTAAATAGCTTATATCGTACTCATCAGTACCAGCAACACTATCATACAATCAAATTAAGCGCCAATATTTAGGCGTATACATTAACAAAGTCACATCCTCTTAACACAAGGTAAACTCATTAATGCGTGCATGCATGCTTACGTATTTACCTAATGCAAATGTCAGTGTCTGATTCAGAAATGAAGTAAACTGTAGACAGTTTACAACTATAGGATAAAAGTTTTTTTTTATTTTTTGGACATACCGCTTTTCAGGATATAAGGTAAATATTTAAAGTTTTAGTTAGCCCTTAATATGTTTTTGTTGAAATATTTAAGCGATTATTATGATAGGCAAGACAATATACTTTTATTTCAGAATGTTTGATTTAATATTTGTATTTAAAATTTATTTACCTACAAATACATACATGTTCGTAGTGAGTATTTGAGATCAAAGCATCAACCTAAGTGTACACAAATGATGTAAAGACTAGTTCCAATTTGAATGTGTTTAATTAAGTGGCCATAAATTTAATATTTAATATTTTGGAATTTTAAAATCCGATTTTCAGAATCATTTTTACCAATGGTTCTTAAGAAGTTTTGTAATAGTTTTAAGTCTTTATTCTTGCAAGAACCAAAGCGGAATAAATACGGCCAGAGAAGATGAGCAACACCATCATACACGTGTTCCTTGTAGTCGTCATCGTGTTTATCGTGAGTTTTCATACATCAATTATTTCGGGTTTAAACAATGTGTGCATGTCATTGTTAGCTATAGCGTAATTTATAATTGAAGGTACATCAGTTGTTCGCTTTTGTATAAGCAGAAGGCACTGTAGTACCGCACTTTGGTTTTCAAGACCAAAGTCCGTTCGCTTCTGGTCAACACAACGTTGCTTGAAGTGGTACATACATAAATAGTCATCATCATCATCATCATCATCATCATCATCATCATCATCATCATCATCATCATCATCATCATCATCATCATCATCATCATCATCATCATCATCATCATCATCATCATCATCATCATCATCATCATCATCATCATCATCATCATCATCATCATCATCATCATCATCATCATCATCATCATCATCATCATCATCATCATCATCATCATCATCATCATCATCATCATCATCATCATCATCATCATCATCATCATCATCATCATCATCATCATCATCATCATCATCATCATCATCATCATCATCATCATCATCATCATCATCATCATCATCATCATCATCATCATCATCATCATCATCATCATCATCATCATCATCATCATCATCATCATCATCATCATCATCATCATCATCATCATCATCATCATCATCATCATCATCATCATCATCATCATCATCATCATCATCATCATCATCATCATCATCATCATCATCATCATCATCATCATCATCATCATCATCATCATCATCATCATCATCATCATCATCATCATCATCATCATCATCATCATCATCATCATCATCATCATCATCATCATCATCATCATCATCATCATCATCATCATCATCATCATCATCATCATCATCATCATCATCATCATCATCATCATCATCATCATCATCATCATCATCATCATCATCATCATCATCATCATCATCATCATCATCATCATCATCATCATCATCATCATCATCATCATCATCATCATCATCATCATCATCATCATCATCATCATCATCATCATCATCATCATCATCATCATCATCACCACCACCAGAACCACCACCACCACCACCACCATCATCATCATCATCATCATCATTATCATCATAATCTTCATCATTATCATCATCATTATCATCATCATCATCGTCATCATTTTCATCATGATCATCATCAAGATCATCATCATCATTATCATCACCATCATCATCATCATCATCATCATCATCATCATCATCCTCATCCTCATCATCATCCTCATCATCATCATCATCGTCATCTTCATCGTACTGGTCATCGTAATCGTCGTCATCATCATCATCATCACCATCATCATCATCATCATCATCATCATCATCATCATCATCATCATCATCAAATTCACAATGTTTGTATCATATCTTATTCATCATTTTCACCGTCATAGTTAACTTCAGCATAATCATCAGCATTTTCTTAAATTAAATCAATCAACACTGCAATCGTCGATCAATATCCATTCGTTTTGATGATGGAAATATTAGAAATACTCGTGTCAAAGTAATGAATAATTGCTTTGAACTAGGAGTTTAATACTCTTATAATAACGATGCATATACCGTGTATTATTTGCTGATAATTCCATTACATGATTATAATATCATGACGGCAAAAACGATTATAACGATAAAGTCTAATACGAAGACACTGATGATGACAGCGATTATTGTGTTGTTGTTAATTATGATAATGATGATGATTGTTGGTATTTTCGTCGTTATTAATGTATTTGATGACGACCATGATCTGTGGCAGATGTTCATGGTAGGGAGGACTAGGTTAAAGTGAGACTGTACGATTTTGTCAAATATTTATGAATTTATATAAAATGTGTTAAAAATTAGTAAACATATATTTTAATATAAATTAAAATAAAAGTTAAGAAGAACCTGTGTCGAAACATGCGAAATAAGCCAGATATTTAAATCTGAAATCGAAAATGGCTTCCAGCCTTATTCGCCAGCATGTATATCATGCATGTACAATGTGAATCTAAATTTAGTTTTAGTGCAGATTCGTTCATACGACACAAAACACAATTTTGTTTCGTAACAAATACGAGTAAAAGTGTCGGCATCGGCTTAAATCAGTGCTTACTTGTCTTTGCTGCATTTTATGAAATTCGTCTTCAAAATATAATTTTTCTTGCATATAATGTGTTATTGTAACATATTTTAATCAATATATTACAATTTAGCACATATACAAATTGGACAAAATCGTACAGTCTCACTTAAAGGATAAAATAGGAGAATTATGTACTACTGCAATGTTTAAGTTGTGACAAAAAAAAAAAAAAAATCGGAAACAATGAACGTTGTTCAAAACCAAAGTTGGCTGATACCAACGTGCATTTCTATGGTCACGTAATTTGGAGTTTAACACCATTCTTGGGTTCACATAAAAGAGTGATGTAAAGGCCATTTTTAGAGGCTTGTTGAATCAAGTAATGTAAAATGAAATAGGCGCCGCTTTGATTCAATTGTTTTGTTAGCGAAGGACATAATACTCATTAAAAATAAAATGTTATTAACATTTTATTTAAAAAAAAAAATGAAAAATAAATAGAAATCTCTACTAGCTTCAAACGGAACTTCTTTTTCAGCGTAAATCCAGATTGAGTGTGAAACTGTTTTGTCATATAAATTAATATTAAACAGCTTTAACAGTTTATACTCGATTTTTGTGTAATTTTGAATATCATAGTACTTTCTCGCTGCTGCCAACATGTAAAAGTAGCACATAGATACATTTGTTTTTCGCAAGCGAACGACTAAAAAGAGTCTGCTATTTCTGCATGTGCTGTTTAATTAGGTTCTTTGACAAAAGAAATACCTTACTATTTGCAAGTTCAATATTTATATTTAATATTTCAGAATGGCGCTCATGGATGTAAGTAAAACTTAGCTTTCGTATCGTAAAGATGATTCAATATGTGTTTAACAGAAGCAGTGCAACTCGAATTTAGTATCGAAAATGACACTATTTTATTTAATGCAATAGTCTAACAATATATTACTGTTAATATTTTTGTCGTCGGTATGAAATTTCGTGGTTTAAAAAAAAATGACTTTCGTGGACACGTATATTCGAGGATTTCTTATTTTGTAAAAAAAAGGAATTTGCGTCGTTATTTTCCGATGTGTTTTTCGTTATATTCGTTGATCAGGCAACCCACAAAATCAACGCAAATGAATGTTCCACAAACAATAATGATTTAACGGTATTTGTATTTGAAATAATGACTAGATACATATTAGTTTAATTTAAACATATGTATTTTAGCATCGAACGCCCATGGCTTATTTGAGACGCTCTCGATTCCGTTTCCTGGGACTAGAACCAGTACTTGGTGTATATGGGGGAGAAAGAACACTCTCACAGTGGGGATTTAACCCGTGACCTCCCGGTAGATACATATTTAACATGTGATTGTTAGCGTCCGTTGAAGGTATATATGTAGGTTTCGCTTTACACAGTTGAAAAACGGTGCTATCATAACGACACTGACACTGCAGACGTCTTTACGTTGGTTATGCGAGCACAAGTCTCTCCCGGTATCGCCGTGCAAATCATGGCGCTGAATGGAGCCAGCGGCAACGCGCCGACCACTTGTACAAGCAGCGTCGTCACGGGGGGATCAGTGAACGAGCTGGTCATCAAATACAACATAGCATCGGCTGTTCAAACAACCCCGAACCCTTCAATCAACAACTGCTTTGTGACGGTATTTTGTCTCTTGACAGTTAGACAGATATATCCGTCTTCTTTATTGAAAGCACCTTTTGGCTTTCATAATAAGATTTGTATTTAATTGATTGAGTGATGGTGATCCAGGCAATAACAGTATGTCGGTCAATAAGGCTGAAAGTAAAACGCATTGAAGTCCTAGAGTGTAACCTTGGCTTTGTCATTTTCTTATTGAGACATTTGGTTCGAAAGTTTGGTTTTAGTTAAATATCAATGTTTCTTATTTACATATATGTATATTGATATTTTTGTTACCGTAGTAAATGTATACAACCTGGTGAACAAACATTAACGTCTTATAATATATAGTATAAGAACCTAGCCATTGAGACCTTTATGTCACCAATTGTATATGATGTGATTAGGATTAGTAAAAATTATCATATTCATGATTCAGATCATTGAATACTCTTTCAGGAAATGAACTCTGCAAATGTTAATTAATGTGTTTGATGTTTAATAAAAACTACATATTTTTACGACCTTTTTCAGTATTCAGCCCCTACATTTAGTGTTAAGGTAGCAGTGCAAGGAAACCTGGATTTCGTGACGATAACCGACCTGTTATATGACGTACAGTGCAACACAACCAGTGCAGATGCAGGTTTTCAAAATCTGTCCGGCGTGAACATGTAGGTATTCACCAAGAGACCATCGAAATTCAACATTCACATATATATAGGATCTGACTTGAGTTGTCATATCATACCATATTTTATTAAACGAGTTCAGTAATTTCGTTAGTAAGCGAGCCTTTCCTGGACGAGTTTAATAAAATATGGTATGATATGACAACGAGTGTCAGATCTTTGTTATCACATTCTTTTAAAATAAATAAAATACATCTTAATTGACCAAACAAATGCTCATAGATCTAAAAGTTGTTTACTATCGTGACGTCATTTCATGTTGACGACGCTATTTTACCAAAATAAAGCCATGCGATTGGTTAGTTATTGATTATGTAGCCAATGAAAACGCTGAAACGTGTTGTATTCACTTGTGTAATAAAAAAAATATGTAATGTTTGTATTACATTAAAAACAAGGTATAGCATGTGATAAAAAAGTTTAATAGACAGTTAAACTGATTTAAAATAGCTTATCATATGTGTGCCAAAAGCTATGACTGTTTGCGTACAAATGGGACAAAATGACATTTAAATGAAAGATTATACACATATTCTGGTATAGTATGCGCAGTATAATATTTAGATTTTAAATTACAAATAGCGCATGTAATCAGATACTTAAAATGTACAAATGTAAACGTTATGAAAATATTAGACTAAACTTCAATGAAGTATGAACCAACAAAAATCAATATTTTTACTTTTATAAAAAGCAAAACTCTCAGAACTGTATAGGCCGGTTGAGTAGTTTTGCTACATGTATGTGATCAAAGTTGTGCAAATCGTGAAAATATAATTTATCTGATAACTCTTGAAAAAATTCAAAACAACTTCGGAAACCAACCAATTAACTCAATTTCAATCATTGGGTCTCATTCTTATGTGAACTGTATATTCAAATAGATTAATATAATCTTTTTTTTTAAGAGGCAACGAAAAAACCTTTAATGCAGCAGTCACTCGATCGGACAGAGTTACCATGCAGTTGATCAAAGTGGACGATGAAACTATTGTAACCTCTCCCGTCCTCCTTGGGAGTAGAGTTAGGGTGCGGGTTACGTACTCACTCGATCCGGCCGCTACACCCGGGGAATACCCGATCGGCCTGCACAACTATGATCTGACCGTAGGGCCAGGGAGTGGAGAAAGCGGACGCGTTCAACTTATAACTTACACTGGGTAAGTTATATTATTGTTATGATTAATATCATTTTATGATTATTTTTGTTATTTTTGTATCCAGTAGGAATAAAAGTAAATTGACACAGAACAAGTTTCACTCTTAACTGATATATTTCGCCATAATAGGGTTTTTCATTTGTTTTAACAAATTGACAATATTTTCGTTATGTTACTATTTAAACATTGACTACATTTTCTTTATGTTATTGATTAAGAATTAATTATAAGTAGTAGTATTAATACTAGTATTTTTTTTTCTTTCGCTGTATCAAGGTGCCCTTCCTCACCAAATCCATTTGGCCTAACACGAACGTTTGAATACAATTTTCTGGAAAGTCATCCAGTGCTTGGGACAAACAAACAAGTATTTGAGTCAGGTAACTAGAACAGTGTTATTATATGGCATAATTAAAACTGCACTCCTTAATACCATTAAATACATCTTTCGTCAAAGCGATGAGAACAATAATAAAACATGTTAAGTGCATTTTGGTATTTGCTATGATTGCCTTCATTAGGTTTCCCCCATCCCCCCCCCCGCCCTAAATCATTTTTACAGAATTTAGCCATATAGACTTGGTGATTCAGTTTTCTTGTTTTTAGTATTCAGAAAATCGATATAGATGATTTTTTTATAATTAATGGGGCCATTAGAGCTTCAAATGTACCTTTTTAGAGTAATTTATTAACATAAACAATAAAAGATTTATGTTTTGTGAGCGAACGTGATCTGTTTATGAGCAGGGCTATAATTATTTGTACTTTTATAAATGTACAAAACATATTAACAACATTATTTATAATTATTCCCAGTAATTTGAAATTCATTACATAATTGACCAAGTTAAATTCCGTTTTGTTGGGTATTAGCATATAGATATCTTTCTTGATCCCTGGAGATCAACGACCGCATGGTTATTTACATGCGTTCAAGTTATATTCCCGAGAATAATTCCCATTCAAACGCAATATATGGCGGTTTCAGATTGGCAAGACCAATTTAAAAGACATAGCATTTAATAAGTCCGGATATAATATTAAACACTTATACACCTTATTTTTTTCAGGACCGATCAAAATTATTATGTTTGCCACGCCTTCATCTAAACAACTTCACTTCAAACTACGTTACACGGCCGAATGCTTCAAATATACTGACAAAAAATGCTTCAAACAACAGGTAGGATCAACTTAATAATTATTGTAAATATAACAATAATAACTTCAATCTATCTTACCAATGCGATATTGGTATGAAAAAGTTTTATTTTTCTAGGTTCGACTTGGATAGGTACGAAACTCTTAAGAATCTAGTTGCTTAGCTATACAGTACAGAGAAGGCACATTATGTTATCAAAAACTCAAGAAAGGACTAGCAAAATACGATTTACTTACGACATGGTGAGTAACAAAAGGCATCTAAGGTCACAAACTAGAATTGCGATTCAGAAGCTGCTAATTTCACTTTGGTGAAGTAAGCACAATCAAGGCTAAAATCGCTATAATATTGAATGTTTAACACAACCATTATTTATGTAACAGCACCAGATCTATATTTTTTGTTCAATTTGCAAGAATGAAATTGCATGATGTTATGATGACTTGAAAAAATGTGCGAAACTAAATTTAGACGTAGCTAGAGCTTAGAGCGCCCCAGGGTTGGTAATGGGGCCATTCATAGTTCAGATTGACCGTAATGCCATAAGAAAAGTTCAGTATCAATTAGAAGTGAGTCGGTGTAGAAATGAAGAAGTTATAGTAAAAGCCAATTTTTGGTAGTAAAACAAATTTGAGTACGAAAGTTTGGGTACGAAAAAATTATGCCAAAAAAAAATTGGGTCCAAAAAAAAAATGGGTACGAAAACAAATAATACGGTACGAAAAAAAAATAGGTACAAAACAAATTTGGGTACGAACAAACACAATTGGGTTCGAAATATTTTGGGTTCGAAAAAAAAATTGGTGGGAGGTCAGATCAAAATTCCAAATTGTGCACTGTCGCACATATGCTCATAGCTACCATGTGTGTAAGTTTAAAGGTTCAGGTTTTAATAGTGTAGGAGGAGATAGTGGCCAGGTTTTACTAGAACAGTATAAGGAAAACTGCTCCGCCCCCATAATTTTTGACCCAGGGGTCGGATCAAAATTCCAAATAGTGCACCGTCGCACTGTTGCTCATAGCTACCATGTGTGTAAATTTCAAGGTTCTAGCGCTAATAGTTTTGGAGGAGATAGTGGCCAGGACGGACGGACGTACAGACAGCGGAGATCAATACAATATCATCACGCTTTTAACATCAAATGAAGATGTTTTAAACGGCTGAACAGATTAAATGTTCAAATATATTTCGCAATATCACCAAATTACAAAAACATGCCTATGTATTTTCATTATATATTTCTTTCTTCAGCAAAAAATAAACACCATTTTACATGGACGATAGTTATTGAATGAAAGATACATATTCACATATGAGTCATGTTCTGAGAAAACTGGGCATTATGCATGTGCGTAAAGTGTCGTCACAGATTAGCCTGTGCAATACGCACAGGCTAATCAGGGACGACACGTTTCGCCTAAAATGGATTAATGCTAAGAGTAGACTTCATTTTAACGAAAATTGTCGTACAAGCGAAAAGTGTCGTCTCTGATTAGCCTGTGCGGACTGCATAGGCTAATCTGGGACGACACTTTACGTACATGCATTATGCCCAGTTTTATAAGAACGCGACACAAATATTCGTCGCATCAATAAAAACTTGTTTTTTATAGAACTACTGTGACAGTCTAGTAGGCAAAAAAAAGAGGGCAACGGACGACGGAGGGAATACAACACTTTCCTTGAACATACAGATAGCAATGCCCGGCGAAGCCCTCGTGGAACAAGGTAAGCGTTTGTAACATACTTGTCAACTGAATAAATAAATAAATGACGATGACAGAACTATTCAAAACTTTAGGCAACTAATAAAAACATTTATCACATGCTATACCTTGTTTTCAATGTTATACAGACATAACATATTTTTGTATATTACACATTTTTAATGCAACATTTTAAAGCGTTTTCATTGGCTACAGAATCAATAACTTTCCAATCGCATGGCTTTATTTTGGTGAAATGACGTCGTCAACATGAAATGACGTCACGAAAGTTAACAACTTTAAGATCTATCAGCATTTGTTTGGTCAATTAAGATGTATTTTATTTAGTTTAAAAGCATGTGGTAAAAAAATCTGAAACTCGTTGTCATATCATACCATATTTTATTAAACTCGTCCAGAAAATTCGTTAGTAAGCTCAACAAGGCTCGCTTACTAAGAAAATTCCTGAACTCGTTTAATAAAATATGGTATGATATGACAACTCATGTGAGATCCTATATGTATGTTTATTTTTATTGTGTATGTATCTTAATTTTATGTTAGAACTTCCGAAAGTTTCAGTTAAGCAAATTATGTTAATGATGCTATATTTTCAGATGCTGGCTCGGTAAATTACCTAAAAGCTCAGAAATGTGTCGCTGACATGACCTACTGGATCCTCGCTGTCGTTCTTGGTATCGCTCTGCTGATTGTTACCATGGTGACCATGTACGTCTTCTGTCGAATGCGCTCTGAGCAACCACGTGTCGACAGGGTCCAAGAGAAAACCGGGTTTTAAAATCCAAACAAACAACAACAAACGATTCAAAACTGTTATAATTGTATGTTGTTTTTTGTGATTTATGTTTCTTTTATTCAAAATCCCTTACTAAGACCTTCGTTTGTCCACTGTTTAAACTTGATAATAGTTCATTGTCATTACATGTTTTATTTATTAATTAAATCTTTCTTCTCTTTTCTTACAAATACTAAAGAAGAGTGTGAGCAGTAATTTAACATCTGAATTGTAATAAATTACCAACACTTTTTTATATTGTTTTAGTACATGTCTTGCATTGCTCTCCTACCTGACGCCGACATATGTATGAATATTTCGAAATCATAAAGATGCATACTATGACTAAAGAATGAACATATGAGTCGCGTTCTGAGAAAACTGGAAATAATGCATGTGCGTAAAGTGTCTTCCCAGATTAGTCTGTGCTGTCCGCACAGACTAATCAGGGACGATACTTACCGCCTAAACTGGATTTTCGCTAAGAAGAGACATCATTAAATCAAAAAATTCCCTTTAAGCAAAAATTGTCGTCCCTGATTAGCCTGTGCGGACTGCACAGGCTAATATGGGATGACAATATACGCACAAGCATTATGCCCAGTTTTCTCAGAACACGACATATATATTTCCTAAGGAATCGAGTAAAGGTTATTCCACTTAAATACTGTTTTATTGTCGCTATACTCTGAAATACGTGCAAAACCAGAAAAAAAAGAAATACTGTCACTGAAAGTTCCGATAAAGTACAGTTTGATTTTGATATTTAAATAATGGGAAAACAGACAAGCTTTATTTATTTATTGATTAATTTTTATAGAAAATTAACAAGAAATAACAACTATGAAATCCTAAAAAAGAGATATGATATTTGCACTGCCCTTCAGTGTTTTTTTATATTGATATGAACGTTTGTAAGATTCCGTTCAATACTAATACATTGATCCTCACAAAAGAAAGTCAATACTTATCTCGTAAATACTCATGAATATCAAAACGTGGGGAAAAAAGGGCAATTGCTGAATAAGAAAGTGTCGGTCATTGTATTCGGAATTTATATGAAACACATATGAGTCGTGTTCTGAGAAAACTGGGCATAATGCATTTGCGTGAAGTGTAGTCCCAGATAAGCCTGTGCAGTCCGCACAGGCTAATCCGGGACGACACTTTCCGCCTTAACTAGATTTTCGCTAAGAAGAGACATCATTTAAACGAAAAATTCCATAAAAGCGGAAATTGTCGTCCCTGATCAGCTTGTGCGGACTGCACAGGCTAATTCTGGATTGCAATTAACGCACAAGCATTATGCCCAGTTTTCTCAGAACACGACACATATATGATTTTATGAAGATTCATTTGAAAACGTTCACAAATTTCAGATTTATGTTCCACACACGACACGGACTACCAAAACAAGTGTGCCGTTTTCTGAGAAAACTGGGCATAATGCATGTGCGTAAAGTGTCGTCCCAGATTAGCCTGTGCAGTCCGCACAGGCTAATCAGGGACGAAACTTTCCGCCTAAATTGGATTTTTGATAAGAAGAGACTTCATTTACACGAAAAATGTCATAACAGTGGAAATTGTCGTCCCTGATTAGCCTGTGCGGACAGCACAGGCTTATCTGGGTGACAATTTACGATCAAGCATTATGCCCAGTTTTCTCAGAACACGACACATATATGCAAAGGACACAAACGCCAAATAAACTGGCAAGAAAGTTGCGCTTTTGTCATCTGCATTTACTTTTTTTAAATACCTTCAATTCTAAGGGATGGATGTACCGCATAAGGAAACTTACTAAAGGACAATAGAGACACACCCAATTAAAGTCATGGTCATCACATAAACCGATCAGAATGTCAAAAACAAAGATTATAAAAATAGCAGACGCGGCAACAATAGACATGGGGCCGCAGTGCCATTTAGCTTAAGATAATCTCAAGTTTAGTGCTTTTAATTTTAACTGATACAAGAGGTTATTGCACCAGTTATCCTCTGAAAATACAAATTAATAAAACGTTTGTGTCAAAACAATATACAAGTATTGACTAGAGGGCCATTGATTACGATCTGATATTCAACGATAGAAAGGCCTATTGACAGAGACGGAGCCACATTATATGGTTCTCTCGTTGATAAATATGTTGTTATATGACCTAGTATAAACCGGTAAGATGTTACTGACGTTATACGCGCATTTGCCGTTAAAACGATTCAATATTCGTCAAACGTAATTTGTGAATGACGTCGTTAATGTGATATTAATTGATACACCATGGCACGAACGAACCGCCAAACCTCTGTGACACTTGGTTCTCGGATCTTACACTATGCACTAGGTGACACCGGGTTGAGTAATAATAAATTAACAAGTCATATACAAATAACCCACTGATGTCGATATTCAAAAATATCCACCATTGGCGAGTGAGCCTACTTTCATCTTTTCATTATAGTGAACATTGATTGCTATAAACTCCAGCGAAATGTTTTAACGATAAATTAAGCTGAATGGCATGACTGAAACACTTTATTGCATGCCAGTGGCTGTTGTGTACCTGTCACATATGAATTTCGATACACAACAGTTAACAACAATTTCACGAAAATAGTTAACGTATAGTTCTCATCCAACTACAGATTTTTTTAAAACTTAATTTTTGCACACTTCTTCGCAATAGTAAGACAACAAATCTTAAGGTAATCCTTTAACACAAACTTATCAACATTTGAGAAATCAAGGCCAGGTTAACAACTACAAAAATGCTTACTTTGATCATTGTCATATACGTTTGGAGCTGTTTGTGACACATTTTTGGCATGACTCAGGGGCTATAATTCCCACACAACTTTAAAAGGATCATTTATTGAAAACGGTTACTTCGTTTATTTGTATCCCTCATTTGAAATCGAAACTTATCATGTTTGTTCTCTCGTTCGTTCCATTTAGTTCTAGTTAAAATAGTTAGGCCATTATTTTAATTTGATGCGGCCTCATTTTGTCCATTGCATCGAGAGCCATGGACCTTGCACTCTGCAAAGCACCTTTAAGCGCTCTTATGGTATGTGAAGTTTAATTTAAACCCTTAAAGTCTCGAGAACACCCCTTCCGTATGAGAAGCGGGCATACAGACGGACTGACGAAGATCGGATGGATGATGCGATTACTTAATGTGTTCCCACGGATGAATAGAACACGTATGTGACGGTAGTTGAGGCTTGTAATTTAACGTGATTGAATTCCTAATAAATTACTAATATATATTTGCAAAAAAAAACTCACAATCAATAATATTAAAAGGCTTTTGCCATAAACATTATGTTACCGCCCTTATAATCGTGAAAACAAATCACACTTAAATCGTTTTAAAATGACTGATGGATTGATAAACAACATGGTTACAAAATGTTTTCATTGTATCGCAAATAATGTGAATATAATTTAAGACTGTTATATCAAGTGATTTGTATGAAATACGGAAATCATAATAAAATACCATTTGCAAAAATGTTGCAAACAAATAACTAACATAGCAAGAGAAAATAAAACATATGAACTTACTTAACAATCACCATGAATGTACGCAGAAACTGACCGAGTATTATGTATGAGATGAAAACCTATTTAGCCTTTTTATATTATTTAGCAATTGTATTTGAAAAGGTTAAAACATACAGCCAATTTAGTAAATTTAGTATATTTAGCAGGTCATTTATCATACTTGTATTATTAAGTCAAGTTTAAAGAAAACAATGAAAAAACCAGCTTATGTAGAAACAGAAAACAAAGCCCTTTTCAGAGTAGTAAGCCTATTAAGCAGCATCTTTCATGGCCCTTTTCTGACAAACAAGTGTTAAAATCCGGTAGCGACAAAGTGCACGCTACCCATCCACCAGCGACGGGTCGGGATGACCTAATTTTGGGCCGAGGTTTTTTAACGGTGCTGTTATGGGGGTGTAGATACATTACAAGTGCATATTTTCCAGTGAATGGGTAGGCACCTTTAACTGCCCCTTTTAAAACAAATTATCTTCCGGTCACAACCTAGTGCACGCCAACATCCCGTCGGTTGCCCGCCGGGAGGTTCTTTTTTTGGGCCAATGTTTTTATTAGGGTGTGGATTAGAGATGTGGATGTTTATAGACATCGTTGAATCACTGTCATTCGGTATACCTTGTGAAAATTAATCATGGGTGTTCAGTTCAATATAGACGTAATGTTTGCGGTGTGAGTCAGTGATTTTTGGTACACTCTGGAGTCATCTACAACATCCTATTTGCAACGAAACGCATGGTTGTGTCGACTAAAGATTGCATTTAATCTTTATAATTATGCATTACTTGATCAAAACAAAACGTAATTGGTCTTCAAAATGTTAAAACCAACGAATCAGGATTTCAATGTAAGATTGAACGAGATTTCGGCGTAATCAATCATATGTACCCGACTCTGAAGTATACAAAACAACAAGTACGTTACTGACTGGCTATAATTTGATATTTCTCCCTTCGAAAATGAGGATTCAAATTTAATGATTTAATTAAATACATATAAATTATAAATAGATTTTGGTTTTCTTGCTTTTTCTCGTGAACTAAATTTGTATTAATTTAGCATGCCTTTATTATGAGATATTAGTTTAAACTTAAGCAGAAATTTTCCTTAAATACAGAATCGTCCTCTCCAATAATGAAACCCGTGACATCATGGTTTTACGTAACAGTAAGAGGCAGTGTTCGATTACACTGTAAATGAATGAAAAAAAAGAACTTCAGAAATATAAACACACTAAGCGACATAGTGCACGCTAATCACCTGTCGGCGGCCCGTCGGGAGAACCTAGTTCCGGGCCGAGGTTTAATTACGGAAGGGCTCATTGGCATGTGCATACATGCAGAGCGCATACTTTCTAGTGAATGGTTAGGCACCTTTAATTGCCCATTTCTTATAACAACATATATTTCGGTCAAAACCTAGTGGACGCCCATCTCCCGTAGGTTGCCCGTCGGGAGGACCTAGTTATGGGCCAAGGTGTTAATTAGGGTGTCGGTTAGAGATGTGAATGTTTCTAGAAATCGTTCAATCAGTTTCATTCGGTAAACCTTGTGAAAATTAGTCATAAGTTTTCAGTTTGAGTGTAAACAGTGTATTTCGTTTAAGTCGGTGATTGTTATGTTGATTATTTGGTTATGTGATTGGTACTATCTGCATTCATCTACAACATCCTGTTTTAAAAGCAACGCCTTGTTGTGTCGACTCAAAATTACATTGCCTCTATATGATTCAACATTACTTGATCAAAACAGAACGTAATTAGTCTTACAAATGATAAAAGCAACGAATCCGAATTTCGATGTAAGATTGAACGAGATTTCGACGTTATCAAAAATATGTACCCGACTCTGAACTATACAAAACAACAATTTAGTCACCGACTGCTTGATATAACGTGATACTTCTCCATTTGAAAATTTTATTTTAAATATTAAGATTTAACAATATACACGAATCTCAAGTATGCAGACAGGTTGGCCAAAAACGCAACATTTACTACTTTTTGTCCGATTTATATATTCAACACACTATTTTGAGTTTAACTCGAGTATTAATAGATTTGGGTTTTCTTGCTATTTTACATGAACTAAACTGTTTTTAATTAAGCATTACTACATTATGAGACATTAGCTTAAACTTTGGCAGCAATTTTCCTCAAATACCGAATCGTCTTCCCCAATAAGAAAACACGTGACATCATGGTTTTACATAAAAGTCAAGGGCCGTGTTAAAATATCGTTTTACACTGTAAATGTATGAAAACAAAGAACATGAGAGAAACTAAACATTAATGTTGACTTTTTTTCAAAACAAATTAGCATTTCATACTTTATGATAGAATAACTATTATAAACTTTCATTAATAACGAACACCACTCATTTGTCATCACTCGCACTCTGTATATCATTATGTGTGTGAATACTAGATAGTATTTTGCACAGAATTGTATTTATACTTGATTTCAATCACATAAACACACTACGTGACAAAGTGCGTGCTAATCAACTGACGGCGGCCCGTCGGGAGTACCTTGTTCCGGGCCAAGGTTTTTGTTACGGTAGGGATCAGTGGGACGTAAAAACATGCAGAGCGCATACTTCCTTCTCGTGAATGGGTAATCACCTTTAATTGCCCCTTTCTTACAACACAATATCTTCTGGTCACAACATAGTGGACGCCAACATCCCGTCGGGTGCCCGTCGGGGAACATAGTTTAGGGCCAAGGTTTTAATTAGGGTGTGGGTTAGAGCTGTGAATGTTTCTAAAAATCGTTCAATTAGTGTTATTAGGTATACCTTGTGAATATTAGTCATGAATATTTCGTGTAAGTCGGTAATTGCTACGTTGATTATATAGTTATATGAGTGGTACGATATGGAGTCCTCTAGAAAATCCTGTTTGAAAACGAACGCCTTGTTATATCGACTTCAGACCACATTCCATCTTAATAATGAACACTTACTTGATCAAAACAAAACTTAATGGTTTACAAAAATGTTAAAACTAACGAATCCGGCTTTTAATGTAAGATTGAACGAAATATTTCGACGTTTTCAAACATATGTACCCGACTCAGAAGTATACAAAACAGCAATTTAGTCACCGACTGCTGGATATGACGTGATCATTCTCCAATTGAAAATTCGATTTAAAAATTATTATATAACAATAAACACGAATCCCAAGTATGCAGACAGGTTGGCCACAAACGCAACACTTACTATATTTCGTCCGATTTATATATTCAACAAACTTTTTTGAGTTAAACTCTGGTATGAATAGATTTGGGTTTTCTTGCTTTTATACATGAACTAAACTTTTATTAATTGAGCAGTGCTATATTTTTAGACATTAGCTTAAACTTTTGCATGTATGAAAACAAAAATAATAAGAGAAACTAAACATTTATGTTGACTTTTTTCAAAACAAATTAGCATTTCATACTTAATGATAGAATCACTATTATAAATCTTTTATTAATAATGCAAGACACCCATTTTTCATCGATCACACTTTGAATATCAATATGTGTATGTATAATATATTGTATTTTGGACAAAAACATACAATAACTCATACAAAAACGAATTATACTAATTAGCTATACTAGAATAGTTTCTCTGTTCTGTAATTAACTTCATATTATTCATTAAGGCATAAAGATGTACCGTGTTTTGCATGGAATGACAACACAACCGCAATATTGTTCAAATGCGGGTTTCAAACCAGATTCAATATCCTTGTGAATTGTTTTAAGACAAGTACATAGTGAACATATTTACGATTATCTGACAATATGCACATCCAAATCAATTGTTGACAGTATTTTAGAACTAATGGCATACAAAGCATCTTATTTGTTAAAAGTTGAACTCCGAATATTATTTCAATGTAATAGCAATGACCACTTTTTATTTCATACTTGATTTCAATCACATAAACACACTAATATAACATGTGAACGCCAACAACCCAACGGCTTCCCGTCAGGATGACCTATTTCGTGCCAAAATGTTGTTTTAGAGCGGTCGACGGGGTGTACTTATATGTCAATGGCGTTATTTCCAGTGGATTGTTAGTCACATGTAATGTACCCTTTCTGACAATTAAGCATTATCCCCTGGTAGCGACCTCGTGCTCCCGTCGGCTGCCCGTCGTGATAACCTAGTTTCGGGTTAAGGTTTGAGTAAGGATGGGGGTCACGGGGTGTATATATATGCCGAGTTTATACTTTCCAGTGAAATGATTGGCACCTTTAATCCCCGGTAGCGACCTAGTGTAGGCCAACAAACCATCGGCTGCCCTTCAGGATGACCTTTTTTCGGTTAAAGTTATTAATTAGAGTCGGAGACACGGATTCGGCAAAATCATTATCTGCATAATCATCGTCATGATCATCATCATTCTCTTGACACGTCAGGCCGTTGGGGTGAATTAGACACGAAAAAAACAGAAATTCTCCGACAGTAAGGTACGTTGTTGGCTGATGGGAGGAGTTCATCCATGGGGAGGGAATCCATTCTTTCAATTTGTCCATCCAGCTTTTCCTCGACGCGACCTCTTTCAAGCGTGCCCTGGAGCACAGTCGTGTCTGGTGTCGTGTCCGAACCAAGCCAGCTTTGTGGTTTGATGGTCGTCAGGAGAGGTTCTTTTGGGCAAACAATTACTACTGCCATGTTCCGGACTTACTCGTTGGTCTTATGTTCTATGTAGGAGATGCGGAGCAGTGTTCGTAGACACTTGTGTTCAAAGGCCTGTATCCTGCGTTCTTGGTTAGCGTGAATATTTTCCGAGGGCGTTATTATCAATGAATTGTTGGGCACCTGTAATATACTCAAGTTACATACAAGCGTTATCCCCGGTTGCTACCTTGCGCACGCCAACCACCGTTTGGCTGTCCGTTGGGATGACCTAGTTTTATGATAATATTTCAATTATGTTGTGGATCAGTGGGTTTATACAAACCTGCCGAAGGCGTTGAAATTTTCAAGTGAATGAATGGGCACCTTGAATGGCTGCTTTCTGACAAACACTTGTTGTGAGCTACGTTTTAATATTATTCTTTTTTAATTGTACGTTGAGTTTTGGCTTAATTGTAAAAATCATCGTTGGCTTAGACTGAGTGTGTTGCCGTTTTGTTCCATTAACATCGTGTGATCGGATTCTTTCATTCGGCCCTATAGGATCATATTGACCAAGTAGATACGAATAACGGCCCGCTCGTGACGTCAAATGTTCACCATTTACATTAACAATAGGTCATATATTCCAATAGTTAATAGCCCAAATGAGTAGATTTATATTAAACCTTTCTGCCATGGTTACATGATATGCAATATTCAATCATTCAGGTATGGTAGATCCATGAGTGATTAAAGACATCTGTTGTCGCTCGATTTACGAGTACCGGCATGATCAACACATAGATAAGTAATAAATCAACATTTGTTATCACGATATTAACATTTGCAGTAGATAGCTTTTTCCAAGTAATTTCAGGACTTCAAACGCCAAGGGGTGAATTATTCCATTGCGCCCGGTTGCAGCTTTTACGATTTCAATTTTCTGTGATATAAATGATCATCGGGTGCCTTCGTTGTATAAGTTCCTCTTCTACGGTATATCGGTCAGTGTGTACTGGAGCAACTGCGATCTGAAGGACACGGTTTAGCGGATACATACAAGATGGCTTCACTTCTTTCTTTAGGTTGTGCGTATTCGTCATTGTGTATACACCGGTCTTACTGACCTGTGTACTAACGCGAAAGGAATGGTGGGTAGCACTTCTTACACGAGTGAAAAGTGGAAGCGAAAATAGGTCAAGTAATCGTGCTTCTGATAATCGCTATCAGTCTCAATAGATATTCAAAATCACATTTAAACATAATTTAATAACATTTCTTTAAACAACATTCCGTTTTAAACACACAATAAAACACGATTTTTCTTTCATTATTAACATTTTCATTCCTACGCAGAACTACTTTGGCGGAAGCATAATTCCCCAAATCAGGGGAATGTGATGCGTCTAAGTATAGAGGTGACAATAACGTAGTGCCGTCATCATCTACGTATAGAATGCGTATTCGTTGTAACGTCCGGTCGCATCCTCACCTTGAATTCATTGGTTCTCTGAAACTACTGGTTGTTTCGTCTGCTTTCTCACTTATTCAGCATATTGTCGTATAATGTTTTCCATTTCATTTCATACACCGTGATCTTGATGGCAGTTAGACACTTTGTGATACGTACCGAGGCAGTTATAGAAAAGTATTTGCTTCTCACAATAAACACTCAGTTTGTAGAGTCACACATCGTTCCACATTCTCCGTTATGTACTGTGTGGCAATGTCACAGGATATTGATGGTCGTCGTCTTCAGATCGCATGAGATACCATTTGGTCGCTGCAATTTCTACTGTTCAATGTCCACCAAGCGCTTCTGATGAGCGAAGTTGTCGTCTGAACGTAATGGCTCGTTCTACCTCGATTTATACTTAAAGCCTTCCTCAGGTCAAGTAATTTGCAGCTCGGGGCTCCTTGGTCCCTTGCTATATGACGCTTTGTTTCCGGTGACAGGCGCTCGAGAATGATTTGAATAAGACGGTTATCAAAGCTACCGTAAAGCTGACCCTCCAAACAACTTATGTTTGCCTCCAGTCCATCTTTAACTTGTGTAGTTCCCAAATAGTATCTGATGGATAAAACTTATAAGAAGGGAATGCATGCAACCTGGTGTTATCATTTGACTGCCGAAAACGATTTGTTTGTATATTTACCATTGACTTTATTATTGTGTTTGCTTGACAGTGGTAATTATTCCATGCTAGTCCCTCGATTTTTCTCGCTGCGTTTCTCTCTTACAACGATTTTAGATGCCCATATGTTTTTGAACATCCAATAAATACGGGTTATTGTGCAATGACGAATCGAATAAATCCCGATATATTGCCACAATAACGAGTCGCCAATGAATGTAAGAAGCGTAAGTTTTGGAAGCTTCGTGAACTAATTTAAATGAAACACATATGGTTTTAATACACGCTATTACGACCTAGATTGGTTGATGTCCTCGGATAATTGGTTTCATCTTTGACGGAAGTTGCGTTGATGGATTGCGCTGGTAAAGCGGCTAATGGTCGATCTGCGGAAGTATAATATGATTTGTTACCAGCTGCGACAGAAGCTGCGTTGTGAGACTCCAAATAAATGTCAGCTTTTGTCGCATCGAAAGTAGTTACATCAGCCGTTGTGTTGTCTATTTCCATGGTATTTTATTGAGCAGTTTTGTTATCTCCACAGGATGCGGAAAAGATTTGATTGCTAGTCGTGTCGTATAGAGATTTCTCACACTTGTTAAATTGCAGATTTAAAGAATTGGATATCCTGCTGTCTTGCGAATCTCGCTAGCAACGTTTCTAGTTTCACAATTATTTAAAATGCGTTCGCCGTAAGCGTTCACTAACCTGCATATGTCTTCGATAGTGCTGATGATAACTTGAAAATCCTCACAATTATTGTCATTTCTTGCAACTGGAAACTATTCAAACAAATCCTCTATATAATGTCTGCTTCTTTGGGCTAGTGGTCTTTGTAATTTCATTTTGTTCCCTGATCAAGGCACTTACAAATGGCCATGACATATATCAAACATGTTGCGCTCGGTTCGACCCTTTTATTTGAACCAAAGATTAACAATATAACGGAGGTAACCAAAAATTAGTGCCCCTCGATCGACGTTCCGTGAGTTTACGTGACAAATCCACGGCACGTACATTGTTTGTTGATTCATGAACTGAGCAAGGTTTTTCTTCATGCCACTGAGCAATGTTTGCTTTATGAAAATTAGCAACCAAGACATGTTTGCTTCATGAAGTGAGCAATTTCGACTTCATGCAACTGAGCTACTGATCTTCACAAACACCCGCATTCATGCATATACGAATATTTAATAACTTGGTAATGCTCTTTCCATCGTCAATTGATGAGCTCAATTGTCTATACCACGCCTTGTCTAAATGTGGATGATTTGACAAAATACATTTGTTTCGCTTCGTTTTTATAGGGATTTTTAAGACGTGTGTAAAGTAAGCCAATTTAGTTTATTAAGCAATTCATTAAAAATGATTGCAATATAAATGTAATTGAGCCTTTTGAGCTTAATAAGCAGCCTATTCAGTCTTTATAGCCTTTTTAACAAGGTTATTAAATAGGCTAAAACATAAATCCATATAGCCTTTAATCCTAATTATTTAGCAGTTTAATCAACCTATTTAGCAAATTCATCAAAACGGTTGAAACTTACATCTATTTGAGAGTTTTAAGCGGAATAAGCCGTAATATATTAAATCTATTTAGCACTCTATTCAGCATAGTTAGCATGTTTATTTAATATGTTGAAATGAACAGCCTATTTTGAATATTTAGACTATGTTGTTGTATAGTAAGCCTTCCCTGAATGTTAATGAAATGAAATGAACAACTTGCTTAATAGTTCAGCAGCATATTTAGCATTCTTTTACATACTTATCACAAATCATCAACGCATGGCTTATGCAGCATATTTAGCCTCTTATTCAGCTTATGAATCCTTTAAGCACGTTTATTAAATAGTATGAAATATTAGCCTATGTAGCATATTATAATATATAGTTAGACTAAAAAACAAATTGAGCTTATATAGTAACATTTATACAATATATATTGCATATGTAGCATATTAAGTTTATTCAGTACAAATGATAGAAATGTAAGGCATATTTAATGTATTTAACTTTTAAAGTAACGCGGTCAAAATGTACCACTAATTTAGCGTTTTTTTAAATATAATTAATGATAAAAATGTAGCAAAAAAGCATATTTTTTAAAGAAGATACGATTAACATCCTAGCTGGCCTATTTAGTCATAAGGGTACCATATGCAGCGCATTAGCATTTTTGCAGATTTGGTAAACAACAGGATGACACATGCCAAGCAGTGCTCGCGGATAAAGTCACAGCGCTGCTTTAATGTGGACAGAGGTTCACAAAATATAGGAAACACCAATTCCTACGTAACTTATTAGATACTCAAACACATGCATAGCGCTAAACGATTACAATTTTCGGACATAAATTGCAATTCGTAACTTCACTTGCCATTTTCTGTTCAAGCTTTCGCCATATTTGAAAAGGTAATGATGATTGTGCTGCTCAGTTGCATGAAGTATACATTGCTTAATTGCATGAAGCAAACATAGCTTAGTTGCATGAAGCAAACCGTGCATGGTTGCATGAAGCAATTATTGCGCAAATGCATGAAGGAAATCTTGTTCAGATGCATGAAGCAGACATTTCTTAGTTGAATGAAGCAAACATACCTAAGTTACATGAAGCAAACATTGCTCAGTTGCATGAAACAAACATAGCTATGTGGAATGAAGCAAACATTGCGCAGGCGCATAAAGCAAACGTTGCTCGGTTGCAGGAAGCACACATTTCAAAGTTACATAAAAAACATCATAACTCAGTTGCATGCAACAAGCATTTCTCAGCTGCATGAAGCAAACAATAAGCAGTTGCATGATGCACACATTGCTCAGTTGCACAAGGTTAATATGTCTCAGTTGTATGAAGTAAACATTTCGCAGTTGCATGAAGTAGACACTGCGAAGTTTTGTAAGGCTAACATTGCTCAGTTCCACGAATCAAACTCTGCTCAGTTGCATGAGGCAACACTGCTAAATTGCAGAAAAAGCAAACGTTGCTCAGTTGCATGAAGTAAACATTGTTTAGTTGCACGAAGAAAACAATGCGCAGTGTCATGAAGCCAACAGTGATTAGTTGCATAAAGGAAACATGTGTCAGTCGCACGAAGCAAATATTGCTAAGAAGTATAAAACAAACATAGCTAAGTCGCATGAAACAATTATTGCTCTGTTGCATGAATCAAACATTGCTTCGTTGCATGAAGCAAACATTGATCATTTGCATAAAACATACATTGCTCATTTACATTATGCAAACATTTCTCCGTTGTATGAAACAAACATTGATCTGTTGCATGCAACAGGCATTGCTCAGATGAATGAATCAAACATTGCTCAGTTGCATTTGTCAAACGTTGCTCCGATGCATACAGCAAACATTGGTTAGCTGCATGAAGCACGCCTTGCTCAGTTGCATAAAACTAACTTACTCAGTTGCATGAAGCACACATTGATCGGCTGCATGATGTAAATACTGCAAAGTTACATGAAGCAAACATTGCTCAGTTGAATAAAGCAAACATAGATAAGTTGCACGAAGCAAACATTGCTCAGTTGCATGAAGCAAACATTGATCGGCTGAATGAGGTCAACACTGTAAAGTTTCATGAAGCAAACATTGCCCGGTTGCATGAAGCAAACATTGCTCTGTTGCACGACGCAATCATTTCTCAGTTGCATGAAGCAAATATTGCGCAGTTACATGATGAGCACATTGCTCAGTTGCATGGTGCAATAATTTATCTGTTGCATGAAGCAAATATTGCGCAGTTGCATGATGAGCACATTGCTCAGTTGCATGGTGCAATAATTTCTCTGTTGCAAGAAGCAAACATTGCGAATATGCGTAAGACAAACTTTTTTCAGTTGCATGAAGCAAACCTTGCTCAGTTGCATGAAACGGAAATTGCTTAGTTGCATCAAGAAAACCATGCGTAGTTGCATGAAGCGAAACTTCCTCAGTTGTATGAAGCAAACCTTGCTCGGTTACATGAAGCAAACATTGCTCATGAAGCAAACCATCCTCAGTTGCATGACGCAGACATTGCTTAATTGCATGAAACAAACAAAACTAAGTTGCATGAATCAAACATTGCCCAGTTGATGAAGCAAACATAGCTAAGTTGCATGAAGCAAACAGTTCTCAAGTGCTTGAAGAAATTGATCGGTTGCATGAAGAAAACATTGCTCAGTTGCATAAAACAGACACTGGCCAGTTTCAGAAAGCACACATTGCTCAGTTGTACGAATCAAACAGTGCTCAGTTGCATGAAGCAAACAATTCGCAGTTGCTTGACGCACACATTGGTTAGTTGCATTAATCGAACATTGCTCAATTGTATGAAGCAGACCTTGCTCAGTTGAATGAATAAAACATTGCTCGCGTTACATCAAATCAAAATAATGGCATTGTGTTATTTCTTATGGCTGTTTATCAATTGTTGTAAAATATTATTACATTAACTTAATACTTATAGTCGGTATACATATTTGTGCGTTCTTTTCAAGTTTTAAGGGTAAATTGTTGCATGTATTTACCCCAAAAAACAGTATACAAATACATACAAGCCAAAGGTAAGGTTAAGCGCTTTGCATCCGCTTAAAAAATCTTAAGTAGCAATAACGCACACACATACTACAACAACAACAACAACAACCCCGTATGTGTATCACAAATCGGTACAGAAACAGGATACAAAATCAAATGTTTAATAAATTATATATTCATACTCAAATTTGGACAAACACGCCATCGTGATAATGCAGTTATACTATAAAAAGGTTTAACGAAAATACGTGTCGACAACATTAAATTTATAATAGGCGACATAATTGACTGAGCAAAACACTTTGTTCGCGGTAACATGTCGCATGTTTTTCATAAATGAGTCAGAAAAACCATTTGGGGATTTCAGTTTTGAATAGGATCTTCAAAATGTACCGATCTCATTGGTTAGTTTGTTCACGCCTACCATGAGGCTGAGGATTTAAAAGACCAGCACACAACTGGAGACCAAATAGACTTGTAAACGGATTAAAGAAAACTAGTTCGAACAGTGAAAGTGGCAGTTGTTCGTTTATCCACATCAAAATCAGGTATTTGTGCAAACACTTTTTTATTAAGAAGTACTTTTGTTTGTTTGTTTAACAATGTTGGATATGTGTTTACAATCAAATGAATTTTATTATAAATAATTTGCAACTTTTGATATTGAATATATAGCGGATATTTATTGAATTTGGTGGAATATCGATTTCAATTAAGGAGTGATCATAGGAAAGAATATTTCCACTTTAAGTGAAACAATATTTTTACTATGATCGCGATTGAATTTATATTATTCCACCGAATCCAACTAATTTTCTTTTTATGATTTGCTTTTTTCACCATTTATTTACATTGTAAACGGGTTTAACTGGAGAATATCGCTGGAATAATGACGTCATTTCGTCTTAAAAATGACGTGATTTAACAGTATTTCACTGATATTTCACTGTTTCAAACAGTGAAAAACTACAGTAAAAATTATCAATAATTTATTTTTGACTGTTTGAAACAGTGAAATATCAGTTTTTATTCACTGATATTTTTTTATAAACCACCGGAAAAAATAAAAATATCGAATAACATATTTGAAATGTTATACTTCCGAATAACTTGTTTTTAGATGATGTCAGTTATCACGAAATTATGTCTGATCCTTGGAATAGCAAGCTTTTTGTCTGTGAGTATGAACCTTATTTGAGACTTCTTTTAAGAAAAACATATGCTGAAAATAACAATAATGAACCATTGAGATAAATCAAACACAATATAGCTATAATAGTTTGTGTTGGTTTTAATTGATTTTTTTGCCGTTTATCAATTTATTAACATCTAAACAAGTATTGATATAAAAAATGTATGCAGATCACTTTTTTCCTGTATCTTCTTTTTTTAATATAATAGTTTTATCTTACAGATTGGCGTTTTCGGATGTGAGTTACACACTTTTTTCTCTCATTTTCAGTCATTGTGTCTTGTAACGATCGATGTAATTTATAATAGATTATTATTAAAACTGTAAAGACTGTTTAAACTTAATCGATTTTTTTAATATATTAAAAAAACATTTGTGGAGTTATTTCTTGTTCCTCGTGCCCATGTGTATTAATTGTGGTTTGCAGTTGAGAAACGGTGTTATCGCAACAGTTCCGACCCTGTTGATGTGTTCACGTTGGTTTTGCGTCAGACGTTCAGTGACACAACGGCGCCTTTAGCACGGCAAATCTTGGCCTTGGATGCAACAAGCGCACCAACCAATTGTAAAAGCTATGAGGTGAACGGATCGCCAAAAGTGAACGAGTTGATCATCAAATACAATATATCAGCTACTTCAGGGCAACTATCTCCTACTGAGAGCTGCCATGTCGTGGTAACTTATTTTATTCATCAATTTGTATTATTATTAGAGATTTCAGGTGTGTTAATCAAATTAAGTAAAACCGAAGTTTCATTAGCATATGCAAAGCACAAATTACCACTACAAACAACATAGTACACAAAGATGCTATACTTTCAAATGTAACATTTGTTTACGTTCTCAAAATAAGCGATCTTCAAAACAAACAAATAGTGAATTATAATACGGTCTCTTTGGATCTATTTAAAGTTAACGAATGTGCTTTGAATGTTTATATAGAATAAATTGTCAAATCCTTCTCACACAAATCGCTGTTTAATGCATTTTAAAACGCCAGCTGCATCGCTATGGCAATATGGTATTGCACTATTGGACTATTTGCTACTCCATTTTAATGAATAATAAAGGCAAACAGAATCATTCAACTTGCAATTATATGTATGTTTATCTGTTAAAAAGGACATGTTTTCATATTTTATAAAGTTCGTCATTATTTGCTTTAAATATATAAATGTTAACATCGGAAGTTAATGGCTCGAGTATAAAATAGGAATCAAATGTAAGAAAGTAAAAATAAAAGTTGAACAAAAGTGTTGTCCCTTCTGGTCTCGAACCACTTACTTTTTTATTACAAAACCATCGCATAAACCACTCCGCCTTATGACTTGTTTCATTACATGATTCATTTTACACTTTATATGAGTATACACATATTGTCTCACAATAAAACGAAAACAACATAAACACTCCTAATTATTCAAGCGTTTTATTATTGTATACATTTATAAAATTTATTTTCAGTATGACTATACGTCGTTAGTGTAATTTCGCTCCTTGTTGTTCAGTTGTTCTTTTATTTTTCGAATCTGTGAAAAAAGTAGGACACTTGTCATTCAACAATCAATTAACAACTCCGTTTCATAATAACATAAGACTTATTCATTCTGACTATTTAAATAATGCAAATTTTAAAGGCTAATAAATAAAAGAGTTCGCTCGTTTGGTTTTCAGTTTTCACCTACTGGACCGTCCTTCACGGTGAATGTTGCAGTACAGCAGAACCCGGCCTTCGTCCAAGCCTCCGATTTGTTTTATTCAGCGACGTGTAACACAAGCGCTGTCGATCCAGATTTCATAGCACTGAGCCCTATGGACATGTGTGTATTAAACCATATTNATAAAGATGGAAGCATTATGATGATGAATACGCATTAACGCCAGACTGTATTTTTTTCCGTTTCAAGCACCAACAACGCACCGATTGTATCAGCACAAAATCGAACCACTTCGGTGATTATGCAGCTAGTCGACGCTGGCACTGGTGCTGTAACTACGGCACCCATTCTTGGACAAAACGTTAGAATCCGGATAACCTATAACTTTGACCCGAACGCCTTGGCCTCAGAATACCCGAGAGGCTTGCACAACTTTAACCTGACTGTAGGACCAGGCAGTGGAAATACTCAACTTATACAACTTGTAAATAATGCTGGGTAAAGTATTTTTCGTGTTTTGTTGACGTTTGTAAATGTTCTCTCTAATAATGATCCTTATTATGATGATGATGGCGATGATGATGATGTTGATGCTGCTGCTTCTGCTGATGATGATATTGATGATGATGATGATGCTCTTGCTGCTGCTGCTGATGATGATGATGATTATGATGATGATGATGTAAATGTTCTCTCTAATAATGATCAGTATGATGATGATGATGGTGATGCTGCTGCTTCTGCTGATGATGATATTGATATGAATGATGATGATGATGCTTATGCTGATGCTGCTGCTGCTGATGATGATGATGATGATGATGATAATGATGATGATGGTGATGATGATGATGATGATGATGATATGTCGATTATTATTATCATTATTATTATTATTATTATTATTGTTATTATTATTATTATTATTATTATTATTATTATTATTATTATATTATAACATGTACTAGTTATTATTATTATTATTATTCAGATGTCGTCCTGCGGTACCACCCGTTTTCGATGTCTCAGAAACGTACACTTACAACGCAGTCTTAAGTGGAACAAGCAAAAACGTTTTCGAAACAGGTAGACTTAAAGATTGTATATTCGGGTGTTTTATTTAACAAAAGCATATGACTGTTCATTGATTACATGTACAAAATAAATAACCCACCATTTTCGGAACCACACGAACGTATGCTCTCAGTGTTCAGGGTTCAGGCTCGAACGTATGGTCACTTTTCAACGGATACAGGCCGTAACATTTTCGAAACAAGTAGATGTACAGATCGTCTTTTCAGAGGTTTTAATTTAAAACTATAAACTGTCTTTTTATTATGTTTATATAAAAATTACACTTGATTATATGTATATAAAAATAACACTATCATTGATCCTTCATATAGTGGTAATTGTTTTCATCTGCACATTAAAAAAAAAAAGATTCCTTATATCGGATTGTACACGTTCGATGAAACATACCTACATAATTTCAATAGCGAATGTACATGTATTGGCAAATCTACTTTACACGCCTCCAGGGTAATATAATTAAACAAACTTTAACTAAATGTTCGTACGATTAAATGAAATTGCATATTCATGTGAATCAACTTTTAACAATAACATCTTATTGAAATATTGTGTCTGGTTGATGTTAGGGTGTAACTTAAATAATATCTCCTTTTCAATGATAGTAAAAAAACAACACAATAATGACTTCTAGTAACATTTAACAAAATTAAGACGTGTATGCTTTTGAGTATGTTTTGTCGTGTATGTTGAATTTGATTTCTATTTTAGTGCACTACAAGTCTTTTATTTTCAGGTAGCTTCGCAATTGCAATGTTCGCTTCTTCCAACCAGCTTCTCTTCACCGGGCACTACTCGGCTGAATGCTATCAGACAAGCGAACACAAATGTTTCGATCAGCCGGTAAGGATCCGCCACAACTATAACTGACATATCTTTATATAAATGAACCTTGCTCAAACGCTATAACACATGTGTATCTTTAGAACAAATATATTAAAAGGCATTGTACTAAAAGTTTAATGAAATAAAACACCATTGTAACTGTGTTAAATTATGGAGAGACAATGATAAACTGCAAAGTTTAATATGAGTATTAGTCAGGACATAAAAAAAACTTTTACTTTATGAACAGAACGATAGTTTATGGACATTTACACAAATGTTTACACAAACACCGAATATACATCAAAAGTATTAACGTTCAGGCATTGAAATCCAGAAAATATAAAAAAGCCGTTTTATAAATGCGCGTATAATACACGTTCTTATTAAAATAATACTAAACGGTGTGTGTTCAAAAATTATAGAGGTAATTTAAACCGCGTATTGTCTATAGAGGCCTTGTATTTTACATATTCCTTTGTTACACCTAGACTTATTGTACACCCGGTGGCGGTCGAAAACGAAGGGCCGTTGACGGAGAAGAGAATGGAGAATACTCGATGAGCATCACCATTGGTTTGCCAGGACAATCCACAACTGACCAGAGTGAGTCTCAACATATACTGTATAAAAATATTTTCATTGTTTGAATACTGGTGCATTGTTTCTTTGTTCAAGCAGACAATAAATTCATTTGAACATCAATAGAAGCCATATATTCACAACTAAACGGCTATTTGAGTACATGCCTCGCAATACATTTTTCAAATGTGACTAGTCTAATATGTAAGCTGCAGTACTCATATAAATATATTTGTATATAACCATTAAAGAATATTAAAGGATGTTAAATATTCGCAATTACCTGTCTGAGCGATACTGCATTTATGTTTTATTTTGTTTTCCAGATGTTGGGTCGGTTAATGAAATCAAGGCACACGAATGTGTCGCCGGCAACACCTACTGGATCCTCGCTGTCGTTCTTGGTATCGCCCTGCTGATTGTTACCGTGATTACCATGTACATCTTCTGTCGAGTGCGCTCTGAGCAACATCGTGTCGACAGCATCGGCGAGAAATCCGGCTTCAAAAATCCAGCTTTTTAAGAACTTTGTCGTACATCTGTTTACACTGTTCATAGAAACAGTTTGTTTTCACTTGCTAATTGTTTGTTATAATCAGAACATATATTTGCACAAACAAGTAATTTAAAACATCCTCAAATGTTGATGTTCCTTAATCAAAATGTAAAATTGTCTACAGTTTTTTAATAACATATCGCCAACTAAGTTCTGGAATTCAGTAAAGCCTTTTTTTTGCACTGCATAAACCGTGACAATATTTTCCTAATTTCATACAAAAATGTATAAAAAATAATTTTTATTTAGTTTAAGCTTAATTTTCAATGTTGCACACATAATAATCAGATTTTATTTACTTTTTATTTATGTATTTTTGTTGTTCTGATTGGGTCGCAAAAATTTCAAAGTAATACATCCGTACAAATAATAACCATAAACACTTAACTAATAAATGAATACAGGCAATAGATTTAGATCACAACCATTGATATAAGCAATAGCGTTTAGCAAGTAAATTGTTTGTTGAGTAAATTAACGAAACTCGTTTATTTCAAGTGAAGTTTAAATTTAAGTTAATCTATTTTTGGTTATCGAGTTTTTTCCTACACCCAGGTGAGAATGTATATTGATAAAATACTTGTCATATTGCTTTTATGTGTACACGTCGCTTTTATTATTTAAAAAAGTTGCTTACAAATATTTTCTTTATTTTTGTAAACGTAATATATTTACTTTCGTGTTAGCTTGGAAATATTTACCGTAGTCTATAACGAAAATATATGTTCTTAAGTTTCATACATGACTAAAATACATTTTCAAAAGTAAGTCTTTTTTCATGTCATGTACGTTTGGTCAATGAATAAAACATGCAGCCAAACGTAATGGTGTTTTTTCTTCAGTGGTCGTCTTCTGTTGTCCATTATGTAACGCTTGACACAATATAACTTTTTTTAGCATGTGCTTGTTTATTGGGGATCAGGCAGATCTGCAATTATTATGTGTTAAAATCGTTGAACTATCATCTCGTATACCATTACAAAATATTGCCTCTATCAAGAGACACATGCAACTATCGCATCTTACAAAATTCAAGGACGTCAAACGATAAAATTAACACATGCGTGTAACCTTCAAGCCACCCAAACCGAAAGGTGTTATAACTAAAGGAATTGAGTGTCACGTGGTTATATGTGGGCGCGTATTCACAAAGGTCATTAGGAACAACCCGTGGAAATTCCCTAAAATCATAAAAATCCTTAAGTCTGTGGCTAGTTTTTGTTAGAGGCTTTTTTACATTTAGTTGCCTGAAGCAAGTACATATAACGTAAAGGGTTTATAGTTTACCAGTGTGTAATAAAAAAATATTTCATTTTCAAAAGTAATAATTGATAATTGTTAATTTCTTACTTACAACTCTCAAAAACAACTTTAATAATTAAGGTTTGCCTTTAAGCTGTGTAAATACCAACCTTCTAATTCAATGTAAAATTGTATCTGTTGAAAAATAATCCGCGTTGTACGCCAGCCTACCATATCAATAGCCGACATGATTAATACACGACGAAAGGCATTTACCAGCTGCAATCATTACATGGTGAATGTTGTGTTCATTTTATGTCATGTATCGTATTAAAAACATTTCAGAAATCGAATCGAAGGGACCATTGTTATCTGTGATTCATTATTGGTGTATAATCAAACAGATTTATAACATGCGGATGAACGTATGAACACACATACAGAGAGGACATGAAACATATAGCCCATCATTTACACCAGGTTTCATGAAAACATATTTGATACTATTAATTGTGTTCTATTCATTTTAAGTGTCTGTAATCTCTGAACTCTCGTGTGAAAAAAACAGATGATCGTGCATTATTATCCTATTTATCTGTATAAGCATACACAGTTAAGTAACAGTATCTTCAGTACACATAAAATACCCACAGGTGGCAGTTTTGCAGACTGACGGACTGTCGGACATACATGACGGACGTAGGTTAAACCTATAGTCATCGCCGGTGCATCTGTAGTGGGCTAATTAAACGTTACCAGAATGCTGTGTCTAGAACAATAAAACAAGAGGTGCGGAAAAGTGTATTTGGCTTCAGTTAATCTACTAATACATGCCCTTCGTTAGCTGGTTTATGAGAACTTATTGAACATTTGTATGTCAGTAACTGACGACGGTCAGGCTGAGATTGGATATGAAATTAACATGTTGACTAATATGTTTGACCAAACGCAGCACAAGTTATGTGGCCCAGTTAGATGTCCTGGATAGGAATAGATAGTAGTACACGTTTCCACCAACTGAGTTAGCCTCATCGGCTTGGAACTTCAAAGAACAGATGGGCATCTGGCAGCTACGTTGTACTTTGTTTAAGTCTTTATGATTTCGAAAATAAATTGATAACGATTTCATAACGACTCGAACAGTCGCCAGTTATGCATATTGCCGAGTGGAATAAGTATTTAGCTGTATAACATTTGCGTTGATGTTTTTTTACCGACTGAATAGAGAAATAGCTGAATTTATGTTATCACACCCAACCAGCTTAAACCTTAGAGGGGGATATATATCTGAAAGCATACCATGCATGTACTGAATGGTACGCAATGCAGGCTAACGAGTGTATACATGGATTAGACTTAAACCATGTTTAATAGCTCAAAACGCCTTAACACCACTAAGTGTATACATATGACAAATCAACATATGTATTTGATTTTATTTAATAACGCCCACATTTCATGGAGGTAATTATTTATTCAAGTGTAATAACAGTTTTATTCGTATAACAATTTTGAAGTATTGACTACATTCGATACCATTAAGGCAAGGTGGTACGAACTTACCTGATTATTCACAAATTGCTCTCATGTGTGAAATATAAAATACTGATTTTTCGATAACAGACGATATGTCTCCATTAAAACATATTTACATCATTTGTTGTAATTTGTGAACAGTAAATAAAAATGTACAAATGCTATAAATGTTTGATATCCTATTAGATTAAAGCATGTTCATCAGCTTAGGACGAAATCGGTTTCAATTTATAGTAACAAGTTGGACTAGCCTGTGTCAGTCAAGTTGGACTAGCCTGTGTCAGAATAGTTGGACTAGCCTGCGTCAGAAAAATTGGACTAGCCTGTGTCAGACAAGTTAGACTAGCCTATGTCAAACAAGTAAGACTAGTCTGTGTCAGACATGCTTTACTAGCCTGTGTCAGACAAGTTGGACTAGCCTGTTTCAGCCAGTGTCAAACAAGGTGGACTAGCCTGTGTCAGACAAGTTAGATTAGAATGTGTCAGACAAGTTGGACTAGCCTGTGTTAGACAAGTTGGACTAGCCTGTGTCAGACAAGTTGGACTAGCCTGTGTCAGACAAGTTGGACTAGCCTGTGTCAGACAAGTTGGACTACGTTAGACTAGCCTGTGTCAGACAAGTAAAACTAGCCTGTGTAAGACAAGTTGGACTAGCCTGTGTCAGCCTGTTTCAGCCTGTGTCAGACAAGTCAGACTAGTCTCTGACAGACAAAAAAGACTAGCCTGTGTCAGACTATTTAGACTAGCCTGTTTCAGACAAGTTTCAGTAGCCTGTGTCAGACAAGTTTGACTAGCCTGTGTCAGACAAGTTGGACTAGCCTGTGTCAGACAAGTTACACAAGCCTGTGTCAGACAAATTAGACTAGCCTTTGTCAGACAAGTTGGACTAGCCTGTGCCATACAAATTAGACTAGCCTTTGTCAGACAAGTTGGACTAGCCTGTGCCAGACAAATTGGACTAGCCTGTGTCAAACAGGTTAGACTAGCCTGTGTCAGACAAGTGAGACTAGCCTTTGTCAGACAAATTAGACTAGCCTGTGTCAGACAAATTAGACTATCCTGTGTCATACAAATTGGACTAGCCTGTGTAAGACAAGTTGGACTAGCCTGTGTCAGACAAGTGAGACTAGCCTTTGTCAGACAAATTAGACTAGCATGTGTCAGACAAGTTGGACTAGTCTGTGTCAGAAAAGTTAGACTAGCCTGTGTCAGACAAGTAATACTAGCCTGTGTCATACAAATTAGACTAGCCTTTGTCAGACAAATTAATCTAGCCTGTGTCAGACAAATTAGACTAGCCTTACAAGTTTGTCAGACAAGTAAGAATACCTGTGCCAGACAAGTTGGACTTGCCTGTGTCAGCCTGTATCAGACAAGTTATATTAGCCTGTGTCAGACAAGTTATATAAGCCTGTGTCAGACAAGTTGAACTAGCCTGTGTCAGACAAGTTGGACTGGGTAAGACTAGCCTATGTCAGACAAGTTATACTAGCCTGTGTCAGACAAGTTTGAATTGCGTGTGTCAGCTTGTGTCAGACAAGTTAGACTAGCCCGTGTCAGACAAGTTAGTCAAGCCTGTGTCAGACATGTTGGACTAGCCTGTTTCAGACAAGTTGGACTAGACTGTGTCAGACAAGTTGGACTAGCCTGTGTCAAGCAAGTTGGACTAGCCTGTGTCAGACACGTTGGACTAGCTTTGTCAGACACGTTGGACTAGCCTCTGTCAGACAAGTTAGACTAGCCTTTGTCAGACAAGTTAGACTAGCCTGTGTCAGACAAGTTAGACTAACCTGTGTCAGACAAGTTAGACTAGCCTATGTCAGACAAGTTAGACTTGCCTTTTTCAGACAAGTTAGACTAGCATGTGTCAGACAAGTTAGACTAGCCTGTGTCAGACAAGTTGGACTAGCCTTGTCAGACAAGTTAGACTAGCGTGTGTCAGACATGTTACACTAGCCTGTGTCAGACAAGTTGGACTAGCCTGTGTCAGACAAGTTTGGCTAGCCTGTGTCAGGCAAATTAGACTAGCCTGTGATAGACAAGTAAGACTTGCCTGTGTCAGACTAGTAGAACTACCCTGTATCAGATAAATTAGACTGGCCTGTGTAAGAAATGTAAGACTAGTCTGTGTCAAACAAGTAAAACTATTCTGTATGAGACAAGTTGCACTAGCCTGTGTCAGACAAGTTAGATTAGCCTGTGTCAGACAAGTTGGACTAGCCTGTGTCAGACAAGTTAGAATGGGTTAGACAAGCATGTGTCAGAAAAATAATACTAGCCTGTGTAAGACAAGTTGGAATAGCCTGTGTCAGACTGTGTCAGACAAGTTAGACTACCACGTGTCAGACAAGTTAGTCTAGCCACTGTCAGACAAGATGGACTAGCCTGTGTCAGACAAGTTGGATTAGCCTGTGTCAGACAAGTTGGACAAGCCTGTGTCAGACAAGTTGGACTAGCCTGTGTCAGACAAGTTAGATTAGCCTGTGTCAAACAAGTTAGGCTAGCATGTGTCAGACAAGTTTGACTAGCCGGTGTCAGACAAGTTGGACTTGCCTGTGTCAGACAAGATGGACTAGCCTTTGTCGGTCAAGTTGGACTAGCCTGTGTCAGACAAGTTGGACTAGCTTGTGTCAGACATGTTGGACTAGCCGTTGTCAGACAAGTTAGACTAGCCTCTGTCAGACAAGTTAGACTAGTCTTTGTCAGACAAGTTGTACTAGCCTGTGTCAGACAAGTCAGACTAGCATGTGTCAGACAAGTTAGATTAGCCTGTGTCAGACAAGTTAGACTAGCCTGTGTCAGACACGTTAGACTAACCTGTGTCAGACAAGTTGGACTAGCCTTTGTCAGAAAAGTTGGACTAGCCTGTGTCAGACAAGTTATACTAGCCTGTGTGGTAAAATTCAACATGAACGATATTAGTTTACATAAGCATTAGTTTTTTGTTCGTTGCTGACTGTTTTTTTATATCATAATACCGTTTTTGTTTCGTTATTTTTCGACCGATAAACCAAAAAAAAACAACAGTTTTATTCATATAGCAATATATTAGAAATTATGAGAACAAAACATTAAAATTTGCGAAATGTAGGACCTTTTTGCTTTTTAGTTCGGTAGTTGAACAACGATAAAAAAAAGTTGTTCTTTGCGCAGGTATATTGAAATGCAATAAGAAGTCAATTAGAAATGATTTACTTCTAGCTTCCTTCCCGTCTATAGTTTTATCTGAGGCCATGTACTGCTCACAAAGAATACAAGCAATAACAATAAAAAAGTAATAAAATTCTTAAATGTATTACATTTACCATTAGCAAATACGGACACCACTTACAAAAAGTTTTCCGAACAGAAAGCGATGGCGTAATATATTTAATGGATAGGGTCACCCTGGTATATCCGATTTAAGTAGATTTAACAATATTTAAGTTATTACTTTTGCTTTAAAACTTTTAAACGTTGTTTAAGATTGACAGATCCATTAAGCTTTTGTTTTTTCTACCTATTGTATGGTTCAATAAGGATGATTGCGTTAAACGTATATGTGTGTTGTATGTACCGAAATTTTGACGATTTAGATTTGATATTTATCCAGCTCATGTTACGAATTAATCATGTTTGCTGAAAAATAACCGATATATTTTTAAATAAATTTTGTTTCATTTGTAATGGGTAAAGACAATTAGGCATTGATACTCTTATAGTGCTCATGACAATTTACCCGCAACAAAAATATAATAACGCAGACATATGTCTGTATTTTCCGTGAAAATTCAATCTGAGGTGTTGACAATTCATGTAGCACGACACATGTAAAGATTTGAAGACGTAAACGAAGTGTCAAACCAATCCGACAGTTGCTACTCATATACATTTTGATAAAAACACACGATGCAATGTGTCCAGATGTCCATTGTTTTCTGATAAACTACTGCATCTTCTAATAATTCAATTTTATGATCAGAGTATTAACATGTTTATTGGATTTTATTAAACACTCCCTACATAACAACGAAACATTTCATTTGCAACACTCATTAGTATTTTTTTGAAAAGCAATTATCGTTTCACTATTCTTTTTATGGGTGTAGTGAAGTATTTCCATTAGCTGAATTTGAGTACGCCCGTCATAAACAATGGGGTGTATTATGGTAACGCCCAAGCGCTCGTAACATAAGAAGTATAATACTATTTAACAGAAATTCTATATTTATAAATATCTTATATTTACTAATGGAAAACAAAGCCTATATGTTGTGCCTGAACGACTTTGAAAAGATCGGGACACCCTGGTATATTAGATCAACAAAGATAACATAACTATACTAGTTGACACAGCTGTCGCTGTATGTGATTAAAAAAACTTATTTATAACGTTGAACATTAATGTATAAGTTTGGCTTTATATTCTAGCGTTACATTCACGTAATTTGCAACTAAATTTGGCAAATTGGTCGTTAAGATGGTCGCCGTTGAATTCAAAATGGCTTGTATTTACTTACATCACAACGTCTTCAGTGCGCATGTAGACTGTCTCTGTTTAATATTTAAGTTGTAAGCTAGGAAACTGTGTATTTCTATATCTTCGATACGATGTCATGTCAATTGTCAGTATTAGTCATATCCATGTGTCGATGCATTTCCGCGGCCGCTATCGATCCAAAGCGTTGATAATATTTAACATTGATTTGGATAGAAACACAGTTTTTTTAAGCATTTCTCGTTTATGGATATGTCTATATCAATTGCAAAATAATGGCGAACGTGTTTATACTGGGCTTATAATAATTTAAAAAAAGTGAAAACAATCTACTATGAAATTTAACAATTTTATAACTTGTGTAAGTGACTATTCAAACGAAAATTGTTCAAATACATATTTATGTTCAATTCTTGACTACGTAATGGTTTCTCTGTTTGGGTGTTGATATGCTCACGAGAGCTATAAACCCTGTATATTTTGAACAATCACCTTTCGTTAATAGCTCAATAATTTAAACTTGTTAAGGTACGGCAATGTACGCGTATGAGTCATAAACATTATGAAACAACATATTATTAGAAGGTACATGTTAATAGCACTCGTTGAGATGTATCGTGATTTATATCATTTAATCTCCATCAGTAGGCCCGAAATTTGCTCTCACGTGTTTTGATATTGTACCTGTGTCGGCCACTGGTATTCCCCCAATATTCGTATGTAAGTTTACCGATGGTATCGTGTATAGCTAAGTAAATTTGTTTTTCTTTCATTTTAATGTTTAAGATTATATTTAAAAGGATTTTCGGCGCCGAGTAATGTC
>VMBQ01001166.1:0-92339 GCA_007657795.1 Dreissena rostriformis | reverse complement strand
TATATATATATATATATATATTGTAGAATGTGCGTACAGCGGTATATGACCTTGCCCCAAAATATATTTTCTATTTTATTTTCCTTTTTTACAATCATTATTGTGGTTGTTACCTTAACTTGTATGACTATGATATAAACATTGACATATGATGTTATTGAAACCAGATTTTGTTTCGTTATATTGTGCCTCAACAGGTTACCCTTTTGTTGGTCTGGTTTGCAGCAACTTGCAATTATATTGAAATGTAATATGTTTTATAGTTATTTAATTTGAATTGTGATGCTATGATGTAAATTGTTATTTGCACGTCAATTGTTTGTAAATAACTGTTATCATAATGTGATGTTAAGAGCTCCATGAAACCGTGTTTACAACTAAATGGGTTTCATTGACCGTTCCATGGCGGTGACCCCAGTTTTATTCATGTTAATGGGTTTCATTGACCGTTCCATGGCGGTGACCCCAGTTTTATTCATGTTAATGTTGTTGTTTTTTGCGTACATTTTGTTTCTGAATTCGCTTAAGCTGTGCCACACTCTTTGTCGTTTTAGAAATTTCAATCAATTAAATATATTGTATTACAACGAGTTTTCTTTTCAGCTGGGGTGGCTGAAGTTTCACTTTGTATGTTTAGATATCCGAGATATAAACCCTGTATATTTTGTACCATCACCTTTCGTTCAACGCACAATAATTCAAACTTGTTAAGGTACGACAAGGTACATGTGTGCGTCATAAACATTATGAAACAACACATAATTATGTGGTATATGTATATAACAAGTGTTAATTTGTAACGTCCATTATATAGCTTTATCTCCATCAATAGGCCCGACATTTGCTCTCACGTGTTTTGAGAATGAACCTGTGTCTGTCACTGGTATTCCCACAATATTCTTATGTAAATTCACTGATGGTATCGTGTATAGCTAAGTAGCTATAAATTTGTTTTCAATTTATTTTAATGCGTTTGATTATATTGAAAAGGATTTTCGGCGCCGAGTTATGTCGATTGATCAACTCTTTAAATGGTTAGACATGTGTTTTTACTAATGTCTTAATAATTATGCGGGGCATATTACTAAGATAAAAATACATCCGCTTGTTTTGAAATATGCGTGTTGTGTGGTTCTTGGTACCACATTTCATTCACCTTGCCATATGATTTATCCTCACTGTTCGTTTGATCAAATTTACCAACATTAAAATTATAACGGCTATCCAACGAGCCAAAAGCGTTTGTCAAATTTCACAAATAACCACATTATTTGACTTGATGTCTTCAATTATTAACACGAACATGCACTTTAAAATGATTGAAACAATACGGATTGAAACAGGTACAGCCTATTAGCCTTAACTAGAACTGTCACTTTTGTGCATGAAATACACCACATACCGTTGTTTGTGAAGGCATTGACCGTTCAGTTTTAAGAACTTATTTGCAAACACAGGCAAGCTTCCTTCTTATGAGGTTTCATCATGATAGCTCATATCATATAGATATGACCTAAACATAATTGCAGCATGCAATTTTATAAGGCCAATAACTGTGAAATCTAGAGATCAGGAGTTTTGGTTATTATGGTTTTTATTTACTGCACTTATCTTTATTGAGATCTTCCAACATACTTAGTTAAAAGTTGATACCTATAAAAACTTTAGTGACAACATGATACAGGCACAATTTAATGATAACAACTAATACAAATCAACAACTATGGCAATATGGTAGCACGAATTTTGGCTCTTGTACTCTACACTTTCCCTAAATAACATATAATAACCCAATAAGTCTCAAATGCCAAGTTGGTACATGATATCATTATATTTTTATCGAAGCAGGAGTTTTAGTTCTTGTGCACTGCAAACCCCAAAAATGAGATATATTCACATTGTACGGGTCAATTTGATATCACTTTTACTTTTCAAGATTTGCTCCAGATACAACATTTAGAACACAATATACGAACGAGAAATACCTATATCTTTTTGTAAGCATTACTAACAAATAAGGCTTATTTGAAATTGCAAATGTGATACGCCACTCATCAGTTTCACCCATAGCAAGATATATAACTCTGTTACAAATTGTTTGAAATTGAAGTCTGACTTGTACCCCTTCTTTAATAACGATATCGGGATGACACAGAGCGACCGGACTGATCCATTACCAGCGATATACTCTCTTTATGTTATTATGTGTGAAGTAAAACACTGTACATTGCGGTTCATGTATGTCATGAAGAAGTTATATATACAAATATACGCTGATATTGTATTTGTAAAATTATCCGCAAATCAACTCTTATGACAAATGCAAGGCCATGAAGGAAGCGGGTAACCGTATCGCTGATGATGTGACCAAGCTGAACTCTGGGCTGATAAGCATACTTACATTGCATCATAACATTCACAGTGCGTGGTTCTTCAATGGATCAGTGTACGGACTAACCACAAGACAAGAGCGTGTCAAGTTTGACATCTTTGACAAATACAGACAATTTGATCGAAACCTTGATATTTAGCAACAGCCCGAGGGCGTAGATACAAGACATTTGATATCTAGTAGAAACTTTGTAAGAACTTTTTGCAAGATTGGGTTCTGTTTATTTAATGTTCAGTGTTTTTTCCTGCACAGTAACATCATGTCCCGGTGTGTTCTACGCTTCCTGGACATTGAGATGTATTAACCTATAAAAATCTATGTTTTTGTATTTTACCGATTTTGTATAATCTTTAAGAGGAGTCTAATAATGTATATGAGAAAACTAATAAAAAAACATAAATCCTACGTTGCGATGATCTAGCCTCCCACAATATATATATTTAACATTTAACTGCTTTTGTTTAATCTTTAAAGAGTAATTTTATAACATTATTGCGAACACGTTGTCTTCACAATCAAGCTATAATTGGAATTTACTATAATTCACCAACACATTTAATATCACTCTATAAACTGTTTAACTTTAAAAAGTGAACGTTATCAAATTTAGTACTTAAGGGAGAAAACTCTTTAAAACTTGTATCTTTAACCTAGGTTTTAAGATGTAGTTACCTCCTAACATACATGCATAGTATTAACATACAAATGGATAACTGTTTAGAGTTCTTTAATTATGTACCGTAAATGTAACATTTTATACTAATCTACTATTAACTTTCAGATTGAATTAACTCAATACAAGAGAAATTATTGTATTTTTCAATATATGAATATATGAATGAATGTGATATTAGATTGTCATAGATAATAACCTGTTATACATGTATAGTCATAGGGAAATAAACCTTACACGTTTTGTAAATCTTAAGCATTGCAAGCTAAATGTTAACTAGTCTAGATACTAGATACTAGTCTTAATTATATCATAAAAGTTATGTTTGACAGCGAAATCAGAGTATCTACCTAACAACACTAGGCACATTTGTGAATACAGTGTGTTTTTTGTCTGATTGCTGCCTCAAATCTATAATGTGATCATATTATATCCAATATGTAGTTGAATTTGTTTGCATATATAAAATTGTAAAAAAATCTGTTTTTGAAAATGTTATTATGTAAAATGTTCGTACCAGTATAATTGTTATTTTTCTAGACCTAAATATTTGTCTAGTATTAATACAGCTGAATAAGGAAAATATATATGTCACCACTTTTCATAAGTACATTAGTTCTTTTATCATAAATTCCCAACCATCCATAATGCTATAATTTTAAAAACATTTTGTTTTCCATTTCATTAAAACATAATTTATACTAAATATTGTATGTCCTATTTGTTTTTTGCAGCAGAGCATGGTTGTGTGTGTATACTTTGTGTGGTGCAGACATGCTTGTCTGTGCTAATTGTTTTGGTCCTTGTTCTAAATTCCTGTTTACACGATTTTTGCTCTTTCAGTGTGTTGTTAAAGTCTTGTCAGTTGTATATGCAACTTACAATTTACCATATTCTACATACATGGGAGCAGTGGTCTAATGGTAGGACGCTGGCTTAGGGATCGAGAGGTCCCGGGTTCGAATCCCGCCCTGACCAATGGAATTTCCTTGAGCAAGACATTTATCCCACATTTGCTCCTCTCCACCCAGGTGTATAAATGGGTACCTGTGAGGGAAATTAGCCGTGCCGTGGCTGCATACTGCTCCAAGTTAACGGACGACTTATGACCCAGTGAACAGGGAAAAATATGCAAAGCGCCTTTGAACGCACATCTCTCCAGGGAGAGAGAGAGAGAGAGACAGAAAGAGAGAAAAAAGATGTGTCTGAGAATGTCTTACAAAACGATTTAAGCCTAGTCTATTACTTAACAAAATCATTTGTGAGACTGCTCGATGACTGCAAAATAGTCGTATATTTGATACTTGCATTCTTGCAAGTTTGCATCAAATAAGGGTTTGAGAACAAAACGATGATTAAGGTTAGAAATGTTTTACCGTGTAAACAAGAACGATGGGAGCGGTTTAAGTCTTACATAGTCTTCATGTGGGCGTTTTTGAACGCTTTATGTGTTTTAAATTTCATACCTACATGTGCCCAGAACACCAGCATAGAATGTGATCACAGGCATGCTGTTTTACTTTATAGATATTAAAAGTGGATATATGTATATTTATTATTTTCCTTGGTTAATAATGTAAACATGTAACAAATAATTGACGGTACACGAATAATTTTTATTGTGTGCATAAATCATTTTAATAAACAGGAGAAATGTTATATACTCATTATATTCAATTTTTACACTTTATACTTTGGTTGTGACTCTTTTTCGAACAATATATCTGTGACTCCGTACAAACTCGGTAACCTGTCAAATCGACCATAATCGAGTTCTATGCTGAAAAAATAGTCAAGAGACTGGGCTGTTCAAATAGAAAACGGACACTAAACAAATACGTTTAGATAATCCTGAAAATTAAGTCAAGAGACTGGACGGTTTAAAAACAAAATGAACTCGGAACAAATACGTAAAGGCAAATTAACGTCATGATAAGCAATCTCTTGCGCACGTATCTGGTATGCACAGATAGTAGTCGCATGCAAGTCACATGGTTTAAGTCACATGATCATGATTGAAGCCACAAGCGCGTTTGATTAAGCAATCTTGTTTCGCTCAATGTGCATTTGTTCTAGCAATAAGGCAACATAATAAATCTCTGCAAAGATACAGTATAGTTGTAAGAAGCCAAGTAATATGTGGGTGTTTTATTATTATTTTTTTCTGAAAGGCGTGGAACTTGTGCTACTTTTTTATGCAGATTGATTTCATCTCCGTTAATACGACGAGAAAAAATCAATTTACATTAATCTAATTACCATTTGTTATCCAATTAATGATACTGTACGGATATATATTGGGAAGACATATTGCAGCGAACGACAACTCTGCTAGGAAATTGCATTGAGACATGACGATATGTCGAGATTCAGATGGAAAAAGTGCAACTCAAAATCTTCACAGATGTTCTTTTTATCATAAAATTAACTTCAGATGTAGCCATTTACGGTAAATACACGCTAATCGTCAACACATATGTACGTATGGTAAAATATTACTTTGAAGCAACTAATAGTGACAATATTATGTAACAATCCATATTGGAAAATGGTTTTGATTGACTTACGTGATAATAACTTGATCTGATTCGCAAAGGTGAGGGACTTAATATCTAAACATGGATGCAGTTCTTTAAGTGAAATAACTCTTAAATCAATTAGGTTAATTTATTGTCTTTGTTTCAACACAGAGTTATCGACGAATACTTACAAGAGTGGAAACGAGATATAAATGGTAATATGATACTATGTATATAAAGCAAAAAAAACAATCCTTTCGTTAAAATCATAATTATATTTATAAACGATTGTGTAAAAAAATAAGAGCAGCGATTATGAAATTTCGTATCTGTGCACCTAACTTAAGAAATTAAGTGGAAGATAAATTCCGAGTTTTGATGCAAACGGTCTAAATTTGTCCAAATTAGAGAAAACTACATATAAACTTATAATAGAGTTCCCATAGCATGTTTAAACTCATACAAGTTAGGCAAGTTCATTTTAGAGACACCCAGTATTTGCCATCTGTATGCGCATAGTCATGTATAACTTTGTTACTTTAAATTAAATATCATTCTGACGTTATGTAACATACTGTATTTTACTATGTTTTGTAGCTATAACATTATGATATACAAATTGCATGCGCGTCAAGTATAATACTTACAACTGCTTCTTTTGCCCTTACTACAAAAACAATGGGATTGGGATTTGATTTGTTTATTTTGTGCTCCTTCCAAAGTTTAAGCATTATTTTATTTCATTGAATACAATCCCATTCCAAAAGGTTATATATATAACTATATACACAGTCAATATATGAGATTAAACGAAGTCTGTATAAATATACGTACAGTTCATCAATTAATAGATTGTTAATAGTTCTGCAATAACAGCTTTCTATATTAATGTATTTTGCGTTATCACTTTGTTAAACACTAGAAACTGCAAATTTAATGTGAAATACAATTATGTTCTGTTCTGGACAAATGGCACTTAATGGCTTATATGACTATTTTTTTACGTTGAACTTTAGCTATATTATGTGAATTTTTCTTGTGATGGTGTACTAAATACTATTACATATAAATATATATATATTCGTTAAACTTTGTCTACTACAAAAGAGAAATATGCAATTTTTTTTTAAATGTACGTNATTTTTGCCCTGAGCACTGGGTCATAAGTCGTCCGTTATCTTGGTGTTAATAAATAAATAAATAAACTGACGTGGTAAGGCTGCCAATAACAAGACAGATTGAAGGGAATTATCAAACATGAATTTACTAATGTAACATGTCAGCGTAGTTGGTTTTACCAAATAAGTAGCTTGTATCGTGTTAATTTATCAAACTGTGTAAGGTAACATATTTAAGGGACATATTCGCAGTGTTGTGATATTAAAATAACAAAGGGTGTCGTAGATTAAAAAAAAATGAAGGCATGCAATATATTTTAAGGCTCAAGTTAAATGAATATACATGAAATCCAAATCAAATTACCTGGAAAATAAAAACATATTATGACTATTTCGTAATCGGTGCTTCAAATGTGTAGCTGTATGTTGATTGGTTATCTACACGTCAATGTTATCCACAACGCTGAAGAGTAGATTTATATATGATTTCGTACAATCAAGTTAAGATATGCACGTGTAAAACAAAATAAATGCGGTTGTGAACAAAACGTGAATTTAATTGAAGGCTTTTAACGTACACATACAATTTAGATCATTCACATATTGTTAAGAACAAACAACGCATATTTTTTTTATACAAAAATATATTTGTCCTATGTTCACATTAATTTCAATCGGTCTTAGTTTCAATATTTAACCGACACGACTGATTCTAAGCCCATACATTCTAATAATCTCGCAAATCATTCTTGTATGAGGCTTCTTCTATTTATACAATAAGAATGCAACATAAGTAGAAATAATTTGAATTAAACTAAAGTGATGCGTCAAGAAGTCCATCTATCAAAATGTTGACATGTGTGACCCACTACGAAAGCGGTCAATTGTCAAATGATAAACTATAGTCATTCGTCTAAACATGGAGAACGAATTAAATGACACACATACAATTGTATTAACAACATATTTGCCGTTTACATGAAACTCTATGTTGAATTCATTATATGTGGTCAATAAGTCCGAATGTTGTGAATAAACAGAGAATGTCATTATCTTTTTGTTAAAAAAGAAGCCATAATCTCTTCTGCGATGCCCACCTGGCAATAATAGTTACTTCTCAAAATTTATTGTGGGGCTACTTAGATAAAATGAAACCAAGAATAAATGAAGAAAGGAAAAGTGTAAACATTTTATGATTTCAATATGCCCTGCAGGTGACAAACATTTCCCATTGTTATTTCAGATGTGTTTTAGCCATGTATGTGTATGCTGCTATGAAAGAGAGTGTATGCTTCGTCTGTCGAAAGAAAAGCAATGGAACTTAATTCAAAGATTTAAAAAGATCAGCAGATGCATGGATGGTGTGTTAATATAGATTACCCGTATGTCGAACAAGATATCAACACATAATAATCAGAATTGAAAATCATTTTACACATGATTTGAACATTTCCGTACATATCGCGCACAATTATTATTATATTAGGTTGAATTCCTGATTTGTACAATGCAAACAATTGCCAATTTCTTTATTTTGAGTCGAAGGATTTCATTATATCGATGCGAATGACGTATACAAGCTTGTTTCATTGTGAGCAATTTTGTATTAACGATAAAATCGCATCAATAGTTAATAGCCATCCGCGTCAGAAATTTGGTTGTTTTCATAATACACTTGGTTATTCAATACATTTGTAAATAGTTTAGATAGGCTGATCTCAAGAGTAACCCCTTGATAGATATTAACGTCATTTACTTGATCCTTTGTATGTATCGGAATCATTAAACCTTTGGTCCATTTATTTGGAAAATATCATAGTTAAGACTTCAAAAAAGTCACATATTTGAAAAGAAAATTTATCAACTGTATCAATAAAATTTATGTTTAAAAAAGAATTTTTACCGCTTGATTTGTTACGCTTCGAAAAATGTAATGGCTGTTACTATCTTATAAACGATGATTCACTTTTCAAGTTCATGGTAAACATCGTTAGCCATGTTAAAATAATTTTGATCGTTAGAGCAATTAGCGTTGTCCACAATATAAATAATTGGTTAAATAACCTATTACATCCGAGCGTAATTGCTCAATAGGATGCATACATCAAATATGTTTTATTTGCGCATTACTAGTTTTATCACGTCTTCACATGTATGTGTGAAGGTTTAAAAAAAACAGTCGACATTGAGCAGATAATCAATAACAGAACAGCCGTTATGGGACAAACAATAGTATACTGATTTGAATGACATGCTGGCTTTTAACAAAACCCTAACCAGTTGTCTTACAAACACCTACCAGCGTAATACATTGATTACTGTGCTAGGTATACAATATGGGATATATTCGCTATCACCGATAAATATATTTACTATATCATGCAAAATGGAATCATTGTTTTTACGAACACGACTGTTAAAATATACGCATATATACATTGCATCCGTACTTTCATGATATGCCATATCTCTTTCTACAATTTTAAATACGTAACCACTAACATAAGCATAGACTAGCGGTTCCTTATTCCAAATGTAAACGCCACATATAAAACTATACTTTTCCAAGGTACAAAAAACATGATATAATCTAAAGCAAGTCATAATGCTGTTTTATAATGTTTAAACCGAAACCTAAATAATATCGAAACGAAGCAATAAACCGCATACATCGTTTGCTATTTCTGTTATGGAAAGTCCTATTTAAGTTTTAGGTAATACAACCATTTCGTTCTTCGTAAATTGATATCATAATTCATACAAAATAACATGTGACGTTGTGCCTATATCCCAACAAAATCAATACTTTCCTTATGAGCTTGTGCCTTACCATTAATGCAAGACGACGTTACAGACAGTTCAACTCCTGCGTACCCCTACTGCTGCAACGGTTGTCAATTGATGTACAGCGTAACACACGCCCACCAAGCACGCTTGCTCGTCTCTTTGCCTCCTTCATTCATTTTTGGAACGCTTTGCCTATTTAATTCTTGGCCCGATACGTCTTCGCTTTTATTGTAAATTCGGGGGAAACCTTTCGTCAACATTTATGTCCTTACGTTGTGGCCACTGACGAAGCTTATGTCGCCACAAATGACCGTACCACACCATGCACTGGCTTAGAACCGGTAATGTACACCCGCCTGAGTTGCAGAACATTCACCGTCTCCTTCGAGATCTCAAGCTGTCCTGCAGGTGTTGCCTTAGCTTAATTTTGGTAACGACTTGAAGATAAGTATTGATCAGTGAATATCTGTCAAAGGACGTAATCACGATTAACAAAGAATTATTATTATAACGTGACTAATTTCTGTGTTATCAACAGAGTGTCTCGTTTTGTCTTAAGTCGGTGCTGTCAATCACAAAGATGCTCCTCTCAAACTATTAAAGATGGATAGTCATATAAATACATTAATTCATATGCAATCAATCACGAACGTCGTCATATACTAATATACTGTACTTGAAACGCTGAACAAATGTATCAACGTCATGGTATTTTAATTCCTCATCATATTCTTAAATATGGTGAGATAAATCTCTCTTCCAGGATTAATATTACACTTTATATCATCCTAACATTAGTTGCTATTTAGTTAATATGGAAGGGTTTNAAAGTGGGATAAATAGAATAATAGGTAAGTGTTGATTATAGATCAGGTTTATCATGCTCGGCACGAAAACGAAAAAGCACTCGCCAAGGCTCGTGCTTTTTGTTTTCTAAGCCTCGCATGATAAACCTGATCTATAATCAACACTTACCTATTATTCTCTATATACTGTACTTGAAACGCTGAAAACATGTATCACCGTCATATTATTTTAATTCCTCATCATATTCTTTAATATGGTGAGATACAATCCCTCTTCCAGGATTAATTTTACACTTTATATCATCCTAACATTAGATGCTATTTAGTGAAGCGTGTGAAAAGCTGATGTCAAAGAAGCAAATAACGGAGAATTGTTGTATTGCATTTCTCGGTCTGTCAAACAATGCCAATTTGTTCACTTTTATGTTGATTTAGGGGTTCAACTTTTCAGGTGGTGATGTTCAATCATTTCGTACGTTGAAAGACATAGTCACGTTATGCGGTAAATCACTAGTGGCAAATTGTGTATATAAAGAATAAAACGCTATAGCCCAGCATCTGTTTTCCGTAGGTAAAGTCATACGTATTGTATATAGATTTATTCGTTAAAAGAATCGGATATTATTTTTAATATCAATGTATAAAAACGTCTGTTTTTATATTTTGTTTTTATATAACTAAAGATCTCTATACGTTGTGGCGAAGTAATTTAAATGATTTCTTATTTGTTATGATGACTCATGACATTTTATTTCAAATCTAAATGTATACTTATATAAACAAATTTAAACTATGTTTGATTTGTTGTCGAATAACAAACGGTAAGGAGTGACCATGCGTACGAAGTTAATCACGAGTGAAAGCTAAAGGCGTTTAATACTTTATGCTTTCTGTGACACGAAGAAAGTTTTATACTTTCAAAAACAAATTATTTTCAATAACGTTTTGTGTACATGGTTTTGCTAAAGGTTGGAATAAATTAACCATACACAAACACGTATTAAATTTTAATTACCAATTGGAATGCAGTCGCATGAAACGTGTTCTATACAATCAGTTAACAAAACAACGCAATCAAGGTAAGTGCTATTTATAGAATGCGAGTGTGTTTTGTTTCAGAAGATGAAGCTCATTATTGTCGGTCTCCTGCTGGCAGCCATATTTGGTTTCGTTTCGGTACAAGCGCAAGGAGGCAATTGGGGCAAAATGCACAATCCCAGGTTCGTTACAATTTGAAATCAAAGAGTGTACGTTGAACATAAATTCTATTCGTCTTAATATTTTGTAAACAATGCTGACAGCAGAACTACAGGATATATATATATATATATTGAATATATTTAATTTAATTTGTTTTATTGTTATTTAGTTTTAATTTCATTTTCGTTTAAGATACAAAACAATATTTAACTGCGTTGAACGTGGTTAAGTCTTTTTTAAATATCACAATTTATTCTGCGGATCTGTACTTACAGTTATATTTATGTTGTTTTTTTTTTTTAAAAACGTTAATCAAATGTTTCCTATGTTCCGTTTGTAAACCTTTCGTCTGTTATTTTTTATACTAACGATATAAAATTTCTATGGTTAATATACAACGTTCGATAAAAACATTAAAAACTGACTGTTTGACAATAAAAACCTGCTGCATAATGCCATATTGTAAATATAATCAAATTAAACGTTAAATTCACCATTTTTATATAATAGACCACATTTGATGACAACATAAATCATATTGTAATACATTGTGTTGTATTACATTCGGTCGTTGTTGTAACACGCAAGTTTAAACAGCATACAAGTTTTTGAAATTGTGTACCGTGTTGCTCTCGTATTCAGTAGTTAAACAATACATTAACCAAACAATACGGATTGTATATGCATTAGTCACTTGCTTTAAACATAAAACCGTTGGCGATTTACAACGATGTATATCCAGATTGTATTGTTGTCAGAGCTGAGTCTCGGACTACTATGCTGATGCGCTCTTGAGTTGTCACTTCGTTGTGCAACGCCTGCTGTGGCTAAGCAGGCCGATGCGGGATTGGCAACGATTGTTACACAACGCGCGCACAAAGGCAGGCATCCTTGTACCTGATTTCTGGGTGACCTAAAGGTCGCGTGCCAGTGACAATCCGGCCATACATTGCGTCTTTTGGTAGGCGTTTTTTTCCCATTCATCGCTCATGACCAAGCCAGCATAGGCGACGTTGGGAAGAAAGGCAGACATGCATGGGATCCCAGCACGTTCCAGAATGTCAATGTATTGGATATGATTATGCCACTTAATCGTCTGAATGCGCTTTAGGCATTGTATGTGTAAGTTGTTTAGGCGGCGGTCATGTCGCATGAGTGTCGCCCCGGTTTCGCTACCGTAAAGCAGCTCGCTGAGGACACAGGAATGATATACTATGACCTTTGTCTTCTCCGTCAGTACCTTGTTCTCCCGGACTCTCTTTGCCAGGCTGGCGATGGTAGCTGCAGCCTTCCCGATGCGATTGCAGAGCTTAGTATCGATGGACAGACTTCTGCTGATGATGGATGGTGGTTCATACAGTCGGCTGAGCGCTGGATACATTGCTGAATCCAGTATGTTTGCGCAGCTTCGGGCGATCCGTGAAGCGTTACGCCGTTACGTCCTAGAAGCTGAGTGTCTTCTCGCATGGGGGCATCTTGTAGGCGAGAAGAGCTGAGCGCATGGTCGCAAATACGAGTTCATGTTCTTGCAGAATGGCGTTGAACCAATCAGTATTTTGCCTCACCTTCTTTCCAAATTTTCACCTGCGCTGACAATCACCAATAATGGCAGCTTTAGTACGGGGCTTTGATCGATAGTGCTTGCGATTAATCTCATCCTGTGGCATACTAGGGCGTGGTTTGAGTCAAAGTTTGCACTGTGGTAGCAAAAGCGAGTGCCACATTCGGGACTTGGCGTGCTTGCAAGACGCCTTATGCTGAGGCGTATATGGAAATAAGGTGTTAGTGATGCACAAGTTGTAATAGACACAAAGCTCCAATAATCTCTTCCCATTTTCTTTCATCTTCTCAGTGCCATAGTGTCCAATACAAGACTGCTATAACTGATAGTATGTCCCAATTATTGCGTTAAAATCGCCGAGGAGCAGGATGGGCTCAACCTTGGGGATCCCACAAAATAGACTGTCCAGCTGTTCATAGAAGGTGTCTTTGTCTTCATCGGAGGCACATACAGGCGATGTAGAAACGCTAAAGACATTGGAGGTAACTGCAGCTAAGTTAAGGCGTAGGCTCAGGATGCGCTCCGTACCACCAGAGGGGGATTCGATGGGGGCAATTACTGTGTTCTTTACAGCAAAACCCACTTCATAATGACGTGGCCGTTCTGGTTCCCTCCCTTTCCAGAAGAACGTTAAGTTCTGTTTCCACATGGAACCGCTAGACGCAAGCCTAGTTTCTTGAAGGGAGGGGGTGGAAATGTAAAGTCTAGTTAGCTCTCGGTCGATAATTTCAGTCTTTCTGGAGTCATCAATAGTGTGCAAGTCATCATAGATCCCAGGGCACATGGTTCTCACATTATAGTTTGCAAAAAGAAGTGCTGGACACTTTTTAGCAGCTGTCTGTTTTTGTCTGGTACAAGGTTTCTATCCGCTCCTCGTGCATACACCCGTAATGGTTTCAACGCTGTGAGACGAAGCTGTTGTTTAATCTCCAGGACGCTAGCCTGGACAGGAAAGTAAGGATATCCTGACATTGAATACAAAGTCAGACCACTTAAGAGATCCTTGAGTCCGGATTTGATGTCGATGTTGACTCCCCTAGCCTTTCCTATTGGTGGGTATGCCGCCAGACAGTGGTGGTTTTAGATAATAATTTTCCTTCTCCTGCATCAGCTACCAACCAAGGTTGACTAGCCCCATTCTCCCGAAGAAACAGACAAATATGCCCCAGAGATCCGCATGTACCCTTTCTCCTGTCAATTAAAACAAATTATTCCGTGCTTAGAAGCTAAGCCACTCGCGAAGGCCTTAAGCTGGATTTCTTCTGACAGAGGCTATTGGAGACGTTTGTCGTATGAGGCATTTCTACAGATGCGGATGTTTTTTCCCCGCTTCCACCCCGGCAATATCAGGCTTAAATATTGTATTACCCTTTGTAAAATCTTAACACACTCACAACGCATTTTTTTTTGTTTTAGTCAACCGAACATGTTCGACAAGAATAATCAATTCCACATGTTCAACCAGAATCGAAGAGGCAATGGCTTTTTACCTTGGGCCAGTATTCTTGCAATAGGCTACGGGTATGTACAACACAAAGATACATCGACAGATGTTCCTACCTAAATAGTAATATGTTTCTCTATATTTATGCAATAAGACGGCCAATGTCCATAGGCCGTAACGTAAGACATGAAGGGACTGTTCTGATAAGCGTGTGTAATGTTAAAAGAACCATTAAAGAACTTGGCTGGGACATTAATTGAACACATATTCCCAGCAGACTTTATACAAATTGGACAAAGTGACTTTTAAAGTTTTCATACGGTTACACTTTATCCATATAATGACATAGTTCTACCCCTTGGCGGCCATGTCTTGACATGGATCGGGACGATTTTCAAACTCAGCAGAGATATAATTAGAACAAGACACTGAAGTAAGTTACCTGCTATTAAGACCCTTAATGGTATTTCTGGAGTGTTTACAAGGTTGCACGAAAATTCTTCGACCACTGGTAGACAAGTTTTTCAACAGACCTGAACTATTTCCGAACTTAGCCAAGACATCATTAGAACATATGTTGTGTACACGTTTCATTATAATTGGGCAGCAACTATGTCTTATTATGTTCTCATAAGATATCACCGAAGGTACATAATTAAAAGCGCTCAACGACCAAAGCGGTCAGGTTTGTCAGCGAATAAGAGTCGTTAGAGCCAAATTAATACATTTACGGAATGAGCTAAAACTTTGACTGCTATAGTGTTCTCAACGCGGTCAGGTATTTTGTTTAACTCGTCCGAGAAATCGAAAGAGAAAAGGTAATGGTATACATACACAAACTAAAACCTTATTAAAGAATACTTCGTGTATCATGATCTAAGAACAAGTATGCATACTTCTGTACCCTATATTGTTTCCTAGTTTCTAGACATAAATAAATAATGTTATAAAATGGCTTTTAGTGATAATATCAGAAATGTTGACGCGCAGGCATGAAAGCTATACTTATTCATTTTGGTGCATTTGTTCTTATCAACAGTTTCATTACTTGTACCGTCACACATTTGATATTTTATCACTTTTTTGCAAACGGTATTTAACTGTCAGCACATTATTTCGTGTCATGCATATCTTACAGCTTTGTTTTCTATGAAAATGTCGTGTGTTAAGAAATGTCTTACAGTATCGCTTTTGTAAGCAAATAAGTGTGGGTCTATTTTTAACTTTATTGTTAGATTCTGGTGGCATATATTTGTGTCCAAGAATATCTTACAAAATGATGTAAGCTTAGTCCATTTCTTTACCTACATCATTTGTGGGTATTCAATATGGCTTCAAAATGGTCATATATTTGATCCGTGCATTCCTGCAAATTTTGCAGCAAATACGTGTTTGAGAATATACCAAGAATATATCGATGATTTAGGTTTGAAATGTTTTACTATGTAAACACGAATCATGGCAACGCGCTTAGTCTTATATAGTCTTGACTGAAACACACCATGTATACTACACTTCAATTATGCGCATTATATATGAAAGCTGTATGTATTTATAATTTTAGACCTGCATGCGACCAGAACACCAGCAGAGAACGTTTTCAAAAGCACACATGTTACAATGTTGTATTACTTCATAGACATTAAACGTGGTTATCTGTATATTTTTGTATTTCCTTCCTTAAGAATGTTAAAATGAAACAATCTATTGCCTGTAAATGGTATGTTTAATATGTACATACGTCTGTGTCCCAAAATCATTTTAAATAATTAACACGAGCAATGGTATAGAATCATTATATTACAATGATTGAGTTCAATCCTAAAAAAATGTCATAATTCAGGAAGTTTCAAAGAGAAAACGGACACTGAACAAATTTGCTGAGATAAAAAAATCCTGAAAGACACAATGGACACTGAACAAATTACCTTTCGTAAATTAACGTCATGGTAGACAGTAGTCTCATGCAAGTCACGTGGTTTGAGTCACACGATCATAACGTTTCAATTTTGTATAATTTCTGCATTTCGAAATTATGCCATTCTGGTAAGGAATGTATTGCTATTCCAAGGTTGGTCTTATACATTTAAATGGGATTGATATTGAAATGATGGAAGCCATTCACAAATTTGGTTAAGCAATCTTGTCTTGTTCAAATTAAAATGTTTCTATCAACAAGGCAACATAATGGATCTGTGCAAAGATAATATTTATAGTGGTTAAAAACAAAACAATATGTGGGCGTTTTATTTACACTGTTTAACTTAAAAAAATGTTTAACATGTTTTATAGAAGGACCTTTTAAAGTTGAATAGGGGATGTTCATATGTACCATTAGTTATGAAAAAGGCGGAATTTTTGCTTTTGTTTAAATAATGTGTGCATATTGATTTTATTTACGTTAATACGACGATAAAAAAACATTCGAATTACATTAATCTAAATTGCATTTTTTTATCCAATTAATGATACTGTAGTGATGTGAAGTGGGAGGAAATACTGCAGCGAACGACAACTCTGCTAAGGAAATTGCATTAATACTTGACGATTTGTCGCCGGTACTGTGTTGTACCGATATTGTTGAACCACATACACCGATTGTTATTGCAACCACAATATCTACTTTATAATTAATTGTGTGGTTAATGATATAAAGATTGCACTACTGTAATATGAATTAGCGACTCAGGCGGAATGCATGTAAAAATACACCAGAAATAGATCACATAGATTTAGTTGATAACTTGACGTTACGAAACTGAAATGTTTATTTAACTTCAGAACCAATTTATTGTTTAACCAAATGATATCCTTCATATTTTGTTTCGTGTTACATGTCTAATTTGCCTTTGACATGAAAGAAAAAGAATAATATTTAAAGTACTTTAATTTACTCAGTCTGGACTCTAAGCAGTAAATGGGTATTATATTTGATATATTCTTCTGCGTAAACAAGAACATCAACACACTTCGTTGACAGACTATACCGCACTTTGGCAGGAACCTAACATAATTTATGTGTTGAGCATCTTAGTGCGTTCGCGTTTTTGTCATCACCAACGTGGACTGCAATGAAACATATGATTGGTGAAGCGGATAGCACTCTGGTTATTTTCCGTACAATTCTGATATTAAAAATAAATCTACAATATTTCTTCAACCAAAACAATCCTAATCATCAACGTCGTCGTCATCATCATAAGAAGCGGGAACAACAGCAGCAGTGCAGCAGCAGCGATATTACCAATGCCACCATCACAAACATCAAACTCATCTTCATCGTTATCTCATTACTGAATCATCATTGTCGTCTATCCTTATTTTCCTTTTAACTAAGAGCACCAAAATCAAGAAAAAACAAAACATCAGCAGGTTATTTTTGTTTTAGTGCAAATTTTTATTCACTCTGTCATATATTAAATACAAACATAGAATAGTATGTACATACATACAAAGCTTTTTATAGCAGGTCATCTTGTGATATATATATTATGTCTTGTATTCAACATCTTGGTACTCCATATCTCTGCCATATTTACTGTCTATGTATGTGTAAGTGAAAGTAACTAATTAACGCTGACTGTGATATATTAATGTGATTTATCTATGCATTATTTTTCCAAATCTGTGATAACTGCAATCAAATTCTTAAATGTTGTGACTTTAATGTATTGTATGAACTGTTGTTGTATGACATATATATATACATTTTTATTCACGAATAAATCAATCAATCAATCAATCAATCAATATAAATTATCAGGAATTTCATTTACAGACTATTTCATGATTTCATGTACAGCTATTTGATGGGCTACATAAATGTAAGTGTCATTCATTCAACATACATTCATATAAGATTGTAATTGTGTTATATTTCAACATAATATTACAATATTTTTTCAACACAGTATTTTACAACAACAAAACACTATCTTGTACAATTAAGACTAAATTAATGTTGAAAATAATTATGTTTATCATTAATTATAAAAATAATTGCACATAAGAAAATCAAGTTGTACGTGCTGAATTGCATTGTTAAAGAAAACTCATAATGCAGAGTTTACAAATAAAATCAACTTGTGTAAACATTATTTATATTATGTGTTATGATTAGTAATGTCGTAATATGAGATGTCAGTAAATAGTTTAACTAGGGACCAGATTTTTAATTCTTCATCTGATTGAATTGTATTTTTGTAAATTTCAAAAGTGTGTGTTATACTGTTTACAAATCTGTACTTGGAAGGGATTCTGATTTTTCTTTGACAATGGAAGATATACCGTTTAAGTTCTAGGCATACTATATTTAAATCGTTCATTTTTGGATTTATAATTCCAATTACTAGATCCTGACATGTAATTTGAATAGGTATGCTTAGTCTACTTCTACGAATTATATCAACAACACATTTAATAATTTCTTGAGTATATAGACAGTACCAGAACAAATGCGTTATATTTTCATTTCAATATTACAGAATGCACATAGATCATTTGAAACAATTTTCATTTTGAACATAAGGGATATTGTTCCCAATATTATGTGGTTTATTCTGCACTGGAGCCATCTAATATATGTTACCTTAGTTAGATTGAATACAAGCTCATGCACTTTTCTCCAGTCAATATAAAACAAATCTGAGTTCCATTTTGTATGACAAGCTGAAATGTCATTGTTTCGAATTCATGTTTTTATAAATATGTATCTCTTCTTTAGGGCTGGTAACTATTTTTTTATGTAAGTTGGTAATATAGGTCCTTGAGTTTTTTTTGTCAAAGTTTGGCAGGTTATCAACATTGTCAATATATTTCTTTATTATGTTTATTGCTCCTGGGTACAATAGGAAATGTACGTTTGTTCCAACTTGTGTATCAAACGATTCTTATGAAATACAAGAGTTTCTTTCTGCCATAATGTCTCTCACAAACCGTATACCTCTTTCATATACACATTTAATATAGATATAGATTTTGTTAATTTAAACATTATGATAATAAAATAGAGGCATATCCAGCATATCATCACAATTTATTTTGGCAGCTTTGCAATATACAATATATAGTTTTTCAAAACAGCAAGCCAAAATTTATTTTTCAAGTGTAAACATATATTCCCGGCAAACATATTACCAGTAATATTTTAAAATATATTAACAATTTAGCCAGTAAATAAAAAATACTTTCGCCTGACACTATTCTTTTAAGCCATGCTATTTTCATGTATTTTTTCAAAAGAACATACATCTACCATATTTAGCCCACCTTCGTTATAATCCGTAACAATAACTTTTTTTTTTTTTTTTTTTTTAAANGATGATGATGATGATGATGATGATGATGATGATGATGATGATGATGATGATGATGATGATGATGATGATGATGATGATGATGATGATGATGATGATGATGATGATGATGATGATGATGATGATGATGATGATGATGATGATGATGATGATGATGATGATGATGATGATGATGATGATGATGATGATGATGATGATGATGATGATGATGATGATGATGATGATGATGATGATGATGATGATGATGATGATGATGATGATGATGATGATGATGATGATGATGATGATGATGATGATGATGATGATGATGATGATGATGATGATGATGATGATGATGATGATGATGATGATGATGATGATGATGATGATGATGATGATGATGATGATGATGATGATGATGATGATGATGATGATGATGATGATGATGATGATGATGATGATGATGATGATGATGATGATGATGATGATGATGATGATGATGATGATGATGATGATGATGATGATGATGATGATGATGATGATGATGATGATGATGATGATGATGATGATGATGATGATGATGATGATGATGATGATGATGATGATGATGATGATGATGATGATGATGATGATGATGATGATGATGATGATGATGATGATGATGATGATGATGATGATGATGATGATGATGATGATGATGATGATGATGATGATGATGATGATGATGATGATGATGATGATGATGATGATGATGATGATGATGATGATGATGATGATGATGATGATGATGATGATGATGATGATGATGATGATGATGATGATGATGATGATGATGATGATGATGATGATGATGATGATGATGATGATGATGATGATGATGATGATGATGATGATGATGATGATGATGATGATGATGATGATGATGATGATGATGATGATGATGATGATGATGATGATGATGATGATGATGATGATGATGATGATGATGATGATGATGATGATGATGATGATGATGATGATGATGATGATGATGATGATGATGATGATGATGATGATGATGATGATGATGATGATGATGATGATGATGATGATGATGATGATGATGATGATGATGATGATGATGATGATGATGATGATGATGATGATGATGATGATGATGATGATGATGATGATGATGATGATGATGATGATGATGATGATGATGATGATGATGATGATGATGATGATGATGATGATGATGATGATGATGATGATGATGATGATGATGATGATGATGATGATGATGATGATGATGATGATGATGATGATGATGATGATGATGATGATGATGATGATGATGATGATGATGATGATGATGATGATGATGATGATGATGATGATGATGATGATGATGATGATGATGATGATGATGATGATGATGATGATGATGATGATGATGATGATGATGATGATGATGATGATGATGATGATGATGATGATGATGATGATGATGATGATGATGATGATGATGATGATGATGATGATGATGATGATGATGATGATGATGATGATGATGATGATGATGATGATGATGATGATGATGATGATGATGATGATGATGATGATGATGATGATGATGATGATGATGATGATGATGATGATGATGATGATGATGATGATGATGATGATGATGATGATGATGATGATGATGATGATGATGATGATGATGATGATGATGATGATGATGATGATGATGATGATGATGATGATGATGATGATGATGATGATGATGATGATGATGATGATGATGATGATGATGATGATGATGATGATGATGATGATGATGATGATGATGATGATGATGATGATGATGATGATGATGATGATGATGATGATGATGATGATGATGATGATGATGATGATGATGATGATGATGATGATGATGATGATGATGATGATGATGATGATGATGATGATGATGATGATGATGATGATGATGATGATGATGATGATGATGATGATGATGATGATGATGATGATGATGATGATGATGATGATGATGATGATGATGATGATGATGATGATGATGATGATGATGATGATGATGATGATGATGATGATGATGATGATGATGATGATGATGATGATGATGATGATGATGATGATGATGATGATGATGATGATGATGATGATGATGATGATGATGATGATGATGATGATGATGATGATGATGATGATGATGATGATGATGATGATGATGATGATGATGATGATGATGATGATGATGATGATGATGATGATGATGATGATGATGATGATGATGATGATGATGATGATGATGATGATGATGATGATGATGATGATGATGATGATGATGATGATGATGATGATGATGATGATGATGATGATGATGATGATGATGATGATGATGATGATGATGATGATGATGATGATGATGATGATGATGATGATGATGATGATGATGATGATGATGATGATGATGATGATGATGATGATGATGATGATGATGATGATGATGATGATGATGATGATGATGATGATGATGATGATGATGATGATGATGATGATGATGATGATGATGATGATGATGATGATGATGATGATGATGATGATGATGATGATGATGATGATGATGATGATGATGATGATGATGATGATGATGATGATGATGATGATGATGATGATGATGATGATGATGATGATGATGATGATGATGATGATGATGATGATGATGATGATGATGATGATGATGATGATGATGATGATGATGATGATGATGATGATGATGATGATGATGATGATGATGATGATGATGATGATGATGATGATGATGATGATGATGATGATGATGATGATGATGATGATGATGATGATGATTATGAATATTTATTTATTTAGTATATAAGCCTTGTCGTGCAAAAATGGTTCTTTGAACCTATGTGGTCAACACAGCTCTATACCAGCTTGCGCAGTCGCACTGTCTCGCCTGGAGATACCCAGTACGCTATTTAGTCACGCAAGGTGTCGTTGTCTCATTATAGGACAGCGTAGCTCCTGACCAGACTGTTCAAATGCGCAGGCTGGTATGGAGCTTCGATGGCCGCACATGGCATAAGACTGGCATAAGATTCTAGTCACAAGGTTTTCTTTAACATGCTCTGCTGATCTGCGTTTATTTTAAATTGTATATATGACAGTTTCTAACTCGAACGAAATATCGTCCGAACAATTGTTCATAGTTATTTGTTTTTTCAGTAAAGGACGATTAAACAAACGTTTACCATATTTATTCGTCAATTAAATATGGTGACATAGTTTTCATATCATAATACCCACTGGAAAAGTTGTTAAAGTGGTTTATGTCGAATTTTGAGGGAATGCGATAAATAAATAAATACTGTTGCTAATCTACAAAAACAAATGTATAACCGTTACTTTAAATCAGCAAAGGAAAGTTGGCATTAGCGGCCAAACAGGACAATTATATACTAACAAAGCAAAAAGCCCTAGTCTATTTTAAGTAGAGCTTCCAAAACAGATTGATAGGTCGTATTATAATTTTGCTATTAAACGAGCCTTAATTGACTAAAATTGGATGATGATCGTATTTCGAAGATTGCTTAAACGTCATATTTATTTATTACTATCTGTGATGTAGACGCTCTGATGACATGGACGAAATATACACATACATATCAATCATTACGTGGCCTTCTTCAGTAGCCGACCAATCATTTTTATTTGTGAAACATCAATCTGTTTTTGAACTCTGAACAAGCATAATGCAGACATGTTCAGAAACACTATTTTGATGTATTTTTGTATTATTAAACTGAACTTTTACGATGAGATTTGATCGGCAAATTGCGTGTTCGATAAAAATTACAATATTTACAGAATAGTCTTATTGGGATTAAGTTGCTTTTTCAACGCACAATAATGTTTTAATCACCAATACTTTTCTGTTGTATGTACTTGGACTTGGTGGTAGTTTTTGGTTACTCCTTGTTAACAATGCGACATATTGAAACCAGTTCATTTATTCCATATTACAATTAATTGGCTTTCAAGTTTATATATAACGTTAGTCTCTCTGCTTACTAAGAACAAAATTGTTGTGAAATGTGCGTTGACACTTAAACAAACAAAAATCATGTATTCAAGTTCAATATGTAAACCATATTTCGTGAGCATATCATGCATACGTTTCGCGTCATTTCAATTTAACCCATTTATGCCTAGCGTCTAAAAAAAGGCCTAGGCAAACAGCGTAGACCCAGATGAGACGCCGTCAGGGTCTGCGCTGTTTGCCTAAAGGAATTTCTGTGAGACATATTCTAAATATAGAAATAAATATACTAGACATCCCTAATTTTGGAAATAAATTGATCCAATTTAGAAGGATTGGAGAGTCCACTAGGCATAAATGGGTTAAAGAACAAGATCGATTTTGCTGACGGACAGACACTCGGACGGGTTGACAGTTTGGACGGAGAATTAATATATCATAATATATGACCGAACATAATAGGAACATAAAAATCAAGTCAACTGTTGACAGGCATGTTCTTAATTAGCCACATCACACATTGCTGATGTGCTGTTTATTAAACATAAAACACGATTTAAAAAGCAGTTTACATTTATTGCATCATTCATTTTAAAACTATCAATCAAACGGAGAAGCTGAGCATTTAAAGTATCTACAATCACATCCTTAATAAACGCGGTCGTGATATAAATGTATCACCTGATCTGAGCGAAATAACAATTACACTTTTCCCGTGACAGCTTTACATTTTAATTGATATTTTCAGTATTTCGAAAGATGAAGGCCAGTTTAGACTTACTATGACGATATATGTACACATGTACTATGTTTATAGTGCATTAATTAAAATGTTACCATGATCATCATTTATGAGAACATTGAGTCATACAATACACGTTCTAGACTTTGATTCAATATTTCGTCCAGTAGAAATTTCTTGTTTAATAAAAACTGTCTAAGTACAAAATCCAGCCGTATTTTGAGTTAATGATATATTTTCGTTCTCTCTAAGTATATTTTATCAATTGTATGTTGTTAGTGATTTCGAATGTTATGTAGTTAGTACATTTAAATTTTCGGAAACACAGGAAAAAATATAAATACATTTGCAAAGTGAGGCCATTTAAAAAAAGGTGCCCCTCGATTCCGCTGGGCATGTTTTTTTTAGGACGAACCAGAGCAATTTTCGAACTCTTCAGATAAATCATTAGCACAAATTGTCTGAGCAACTTGTATGATGTCTGGGCTATAACATTGACATCTGGAGTGTTAACAACGTTTAAATACATCTAAATAAGAACATCCAATGGACAACGGACGACGAGCGATGTACACAAGACGATTGTGCTAAGATGAGCTTAAAACGCATTGAACAGAGAATATTTAATTGAGTTTCACAGTATTCCTGTAGTATTTGTTGTTTTTAAATAATTCTATATTATTTATATATTAACACAAACACAAACCAATTAGATATGCAATGGTTTTCTAGTTTAAGTACAGATTGTTATGACCAAAAACTTACACGTACACCTATTAAAGAAACCGTTGTACATCACGATCTGAGAAAAGGTATGCTTAATTCTGAACAAAATACTTTTTCTTGTTTCTAAACACAAATTAATACTTCTGTAAATGGGCTTATGGCGATATTCTAAAAAAGCAAGGAGATGGAATGAACTATACTGATGTATGTGGTACATGTGTTCGTACCCAAAGTTTTATTCTCTGCGTATACACAAATGTGCTATTGTTTGCGTGTGATGTTACATACGGTATTGTACTTATAGATAATTATTTCGTGCAATGAATATCTTTAAGTACTGTGTACTGTTAGAAAATAAGTGTGTGCATAGAAATATCCTAAACTACCGCTTAACGAAATAACGTGTGCTTAGAAATATATTTTAATATAGGGATAATAAACATTTTCGAGGGCAAAATCATCTGCGGGCGCTCGAAAAATTCGTTCCTGGCCGAGTGTGCAGCAAGAGGGCAGGAACGGAATTTGAAAGCGCCCGCAGATGATCATGTCCGAGAAAATGTGTTTTTTCGCTATTATTGCATAAACAAATCACACATATCAAATTTAATTAACATAGCATTGAAAACAATATGTCTTGTTCAGTCGAAATCGACAGAATAATTCGATTATTTCATATGACGTCCTAACAGTTCAAGGTTGTGTTTTACATATGCCTCACTCGTTCTTCATCAGAAATGAAAAGGCTTTACCTTCGGATAGGCAGTTTTCGATCTAAAATGTGTTTAAACAGCGGATTAATGCAAATTTGAAATTCAGCCGCGCAAAGTAAGAAATGTGGAATGATTTTGTCGATATCGAATGAACAAGACATATTGTTTTCCATGTTATTTTATTATTATATTTATGGATATGAAAAACACATAACAGGTCTTGAACGACACGTGAATCGCCTTGTTAATACACGATTTCTCCCGCTCAAGCCCTTCGTTTGCCAAGTTTCTGTACCCCGCCATAGTTCATTATAGATAGAGTTTATGCAATAAAATGCATTCTGTATGCAATTTAGTGTGTCAATATTTCAAAATTACTGTCAGATTGTTTTGGCAAATTATTTGTTTCAAAGAATATCGTACGAAATAATAAAAGGTAAATGTGTGCGTCCATTTATATAACATATACCATCTTGTAACTTCACTACGGCCTTACAATAGTTATATATTGATCCTTTTCTTCCCGAAATTTCTGCAGCATAATGTTTTGAAGAAATACATTTTAAGTTGGGTAATGTTTAACCGAGAACATACGGAACAGGGCAATGCTTAAAGTGCCACATAGCCCTAATGTTGAACATTCCATTTGTATTACACAACAATAATAAACATTCCATTTAAAAGCTTTATACGTTTATAATTTCAGAACTGCATGTTCCCTGAAGACCAGCATAGAATATTTTCTCGAGGAATACCTACTTGAGTTTTGTTTTACTTCATATACATTAAAAGTAGATATGTGTATATGTGTTATGTTCCTTCCTCACGTTAGTAAAAATTGTACAACCCATTACCTGTACATTTATATTGTAATATGTGCATACCTCTATTTTTTCTCAAAACAACTAAATAATGAACACGATCAACTTTATATCATCATTATATTTAATTTTTGCAGATTTTACTTCGGTTATGACTCTTCGATCATCATATCTGTGACTCAGTACTAACGCGGTTATCTGTCAAATCGAAAATGATCTAGTTCTATCCTAAAAACAAAACAAACATACAGTAAGGTCAAAAGACAAAAGAGCACTCAGAACAAATAATACAATGATACATTAACTTCAATGGTGAACAATCTCTTGCACACGTATCTAGTAGACCCAGACAGTAGTCAAACTCATGGCACTTGGTTTAAGTCACGTGATCATAACGTTTAAAGCCATGCATAATGTTTGCATTTTGGAGATTATGTCTTTGTTGTTCAGAACCTTTTTATTTTCGGAGGGTGTTCTTATACATGTTTGAAGCCATTAACATGTTTGGTTGAGCAGTCTTGTCTTGTTCAACGTATCTATTTTCTATCAACAAGGCAACATAGCTGATCCCTGCAAAGTTACTCAATATGGGTTAGACACCGAGTAATCTGCAGAGGATCGGTCTTTAAAACGTGAATGAATATGTGTATCATTATTTGTAAAAAGTGGGGAACATGTGCAATTGTTCTCATAATTAATGCAGACTGATTGCATCACCGTTAAAACGCCGCAAAAATCAAATGACATACATCTAAATTACAAGTTGTTATCCAATAAATGATACTGAAGTGATGTGAAGTAGAAGGCATTATTGCAGCGAACGACAACCCTGCTTAAACATTGGATTGATAAATGAGGAGTTGTCGCGATTAATGTATTGTACCGAATGTTTTCAAACACATGGACGCATGCAATCAAAATAATATACTAAATTAATGATTAATACCCTCGTATTACTTTGCCGTAACATAATTATTTTTAAACAATATATCAATATTAAATAATCAGATCTGTTTCAAGTTTATATTATTTTAAATGTTAAATAATCTACAGAGATTGTTTTATAGACACTAACACTATTTATGTTTTTTTATTTTATTTTTTATTTTGTATATATATATTTTTTTATTTTTTACAAATGTGTATTTTTGTTAATGCAGCGCATTCATTTTATAATAGAACAATTGAATAATTAGTCTGGAAATTAAGCTATAACTATTTTTTATGATCGATGCTCCTGAATTTACAACCAAGGCAACAAAAGCAAAACAAAAAGTGACGGATCGCTCGTTCAGAAGATAAAAGGTTAAAACATAATCGTTGTCTTTTGAAATTGACATGTGAAAAACAAAAAATCTTACTTTCTTAACACTCCTCCTTGAATAAAGTGGTGGTAAACTTATGACAAGGTTTAAGTTATTCAGAATAAAATCGCGTCTTGATAAAAAAAAACATTTAAGCCTAGCGTCTAGAAAAAAGGCCTTGGCAAAGAGCGTAGACCCAGATGAGACGCCGCATGATGCGGCGTCTCATCAGGGTCTGCGCTGTTTGCTTAAAGGAATTTCTGTAAGAAATATTCTGAATATAAAAATAAATATGCTAGACATCCCTAATTTTGGAAATAAATTGTTCCAATTTATAAAAATGGGAGAGTTCACTAGGCATAAATGGATTAATATGGTTTTTCTTCTACTGATTGTCTGATGTTTACAGAAATTCGGTAATAATATAGCTTCTATTTGCTTACCTGTTGCCATTATACATATATTTTCATGGTATTATTTGCCATATCACTACGATATATTCATTTTTTTAAAGAAAGTACATAACATAAACATATTTGTTTAAATATATTTGATATTGCCAGATTATTATTGCTTGTTAATAAACGTTCCCTTAGGTCGCAAACATATTTGTTGATGCATGTGACGCAGAAACATTGTTCTACAATTTGCATTTTATAAAAAAACGTTTATTAAGATGGATTACGTTGATACAATACGTCTTAAAATAATGCTCGATCGCTCATTCCAAACTGACTTATCATTGTACAAAAGCTATGTTTTTCTGAGAAGGCAATGTTTCGGTTCTTGGTGAATGAGAATTCAGACGGACAAGGCGATTATCTTCATCGGTCTAGCTTTATCCACGAAACAAAAGGTAATTTATTATTCATAACAACTTTTGTTACCTTATCATTTTTGTAAATGGTGGATTCAAAGAGCTTAAATACCTTGCAGAATTTACCTTTAAACTTCAATTGTTTTACAACATGTTATTTGGAAACAAATTTGTAATTTTGACAAAAAAGTATCAGATTTTAGCAGCAAAAGTATTTAAAACATCAACACGGAATTGTTATGGGAATATGTTAAAACCGTTAAAGCGTTCACACATTTTTATGCAGTTATATACCATAATAGCGGTAAAAATGAAACATTTCGTGTTTGAAAGGTTTCATGTTATAGCTTAAGGAATGTAATTCATCACTGTGGTTAATACTGGTTAAACAAACTGTATTACGGTGTGCAGCATTATTATAATTATACACACATGTCTATGTATTTCAAGCACACGTAACATACCTTTCGTAAATTCTTGTCTGTCTTTCAGATGTCAATGCTATTTGCGCTTACACTATGTGGATTCCTCGTGGGCCATGCGACAGGGCAAGGCAGAGGCACCAGTAAGACCGGGGGCAGGTATGTGTTATATTTAAGCTTAACTTATGATAGCTTCGACATAATGTTCGTGTATTGCGTCGGTTAAACACGTCCAAAGTGAATGGTGTACAGAGAAAAAAAGAAGCAATGCAGAAATACTGAAAAATTGAAATAAACGTGAATGTTTATTTGATTTGTATAATTGTGTTGAATGTTTACAAAGAAGATTTAAATTTACCGTTTACGCCGTACACGTATTTACTTACGCAATGACTTTGCTTTGCCAGGGACGCAAAAACCATAGCTTGTAGAGTCCATGGGACGCAGCGAAAAGTTCACTCAAAATATTACCTTGCTACATATAGTAAGTCTCTTCGTCAAATAAAATTTAAATAAAAAAGCACAAATGTAAGCAATTTCATTGTGTAATGTTACTTTCATACCGTAAAGTTAAGCTAGTCATTTTGAAGTCGAGATAGTCTTTATGATTAAGTGTGTTTAACATAATAAAAGTCTTGATTTTTTTGAAAGTTTTATATTTTATAGTCGGATTGACACGACAGTTGTTTGATGATATGAGGTTCATAAAAAGAGCCTAAAGGCGTTTAAATTACTAAATGTTTATTATTGGATCCAAATATTGGGACTCAACCGACTCTGTTTGGGACGCAATTATTTTGTAGGCAATGAGTTCCAGGGATGCAATCGATTTTTTTAACAGCAAAGCTCTCATATTATATAGACGCTAATTAAAATGAATTTCGAAGAGAAGTATGACCAACTGGATGTAAGAGTGAATTATATGTCGCAGTCGCCTTGTCCATTTAATTATTTATTGTGTTGGTTTCTTTTTTGTCTTAGTCTATTGTTTTAACTTGTGTAAACATTGTTGTAGTCAATATGTGCCAAGCGGACTCAATCGTAATGATGGTGGGATGTCTGGATCGTTCGACAGGGGACCTTCTTCCAACTCGGGTTTTGACACATTGAATTTGGATCGCAAAAGACCAGAATCTGGTGGACCTGTTTACACGGTAGGCGCTATGAATGTCGACCGTAATGACGCCGGAATTGGAAGAGGATTTGATAACAGGAACACATTCAGTAGCAGGTCTAGCACTGTACACATCGACCGTAATGACGGTGGGATTGGAGGTGGATTTGATAACAGGGATACATTTAGAAGCAGCCCAAGTTTTGACCGTGGACCCATTGGCGGGTATGGGCCAGAATCAGGTGTCGGAGGTGGTACTGGTGTTGGTGGCAGTGGTGGAGGAGGAGGAATGGGTGGTTTTGGTGGATCTGGCTCAGTGCCCGATGGAGGAGTCGGAGGCATGGAAAGAGCAAGTTTTGAACGTGGACCTATTGGCGGGTATGGGCCTGAATCAGGTTTCGGAGGTGGTACTGGTGTTGGTGGCAGTGGTGGAGGAGGAGGAATGGGTGGTTTTGGTGGACCTGGCTCAATGCCCGGTGGAGGAGTCGAAGGTATTGGAGGAGCAAGTTTTGAACGTGGACCTATTGGCGGGTATGGACCAGAATCAGGTTTCGGAGGTGGTTCTGGTGTTGATGGCAGTGTTGGAGGAGGAGGAATTGGTGGTTTTGGTGGACCCGGCTCAATGCCCGGTGGAGGAGTCGGAGGTATGGGTGGGGCAGGGTCCGTTGGAGGAATGGGGCCATACAGTAGTTCTGGTCTAGGCGTTGGTGGAGGACTCGGTGGGGGAATAGGTGGCCTTGGTGGACATGCCTCAATGCCCGGAGGGGATTTCGGAGGCATGAGTGGACCCGGGTCCGTTGGAGGAATGGGACCATACAGTAGTTCTGGTCTGGGCGTTGGGGGAGGACTTGGTGCGGCAATGGCGGGCTTTGGTGGACATACTGCAATGCCAGGAAGCTTAGGAGGTATGGGAGTAGCCGGCTCCTCCGGAATGAGTCCACACAGTGGTTCTGGAGTTGGACTAGGCGCTCTCAGTGGTGGAGGAATGGGTGGTTCCGGTGGATTTGGCTCCATGCCGGGTAGTGGAAGTGTGGGAGGACATAGTCCGGTTGGCGGAATGGGACCTTATGGTGGTTCAGGTTTAGGTGGAAGCGGAGGAATGGCGGGTCATGGCGGTGCAATGCACGGTGGGGGTTATGGCGGCGCAGGAAGTCTCTTTGGTGGCATGGGTCCACACGGAGGTTCTGATGGAGGGCTTGGGGGAGGATTTGCTTACGGGGGATATGGACCAATGTCTGGAGGCGGAGGTATGGGAGGTTATGGGCATCTTGGTGGTCCGGTGTCAGGAGGACATAGTGCTGGGTTCGCGGGGATGGTAGGGGCTCCTGGAATGCACGGAATGGTTGCCGCTGGTGGGGTTGGTTCAGGAATGTCTAGTGCACATGGGGGTTATGGTGGTAGGCATGGGTTTTAAGCATTACGTTTGTACATGTGTTGCTGTATTTTGTTTTAAAACAAATGTTTAATATTTGAACTTTAAATTAGTGCTTATTTATTGATATTATTTAGTTCATTTATTTTATCATAAATGCAAAATACTGTGACCTACATATGTATGTGACTATAAAATAAAACATGTAATACACAAGCATGTGTGTTTTTGTTTCAAAATAGACATTAACCAAGAAAAATACAATGTTATCATTGTGGCTTTATTCGCCTCTACTACTATTGTACAGATCGTGTACTCTCTTTTTCTAATCTGTCCCTCCGTTCAAATTAAATTAACGATATAAAAAGACAATACTTTAAATGTGAACGCAAATATTGAGTCAATATAAATTCATGATTCACGGAATGAAAAGCTAGCGTTGCGTGGTTAATAAACATATATTGTTGAATACACATATATCGCAAAAAGACATATTATTGCTGCACGGTTTTGAAAGACAAATGTGACAAACACATACATCTAAACATTCATCATACCAGTACATTAACGGTGTTAGCTGTTTGATCTTTTTAAGCACGACATACCACAGGGCAAATTGCATTATTACGGTGTTTGTTTTTTTATTTTAAATATGTTGAGATATTCCTGACACAAAGTTTGAAACAAATCTGTGAAATAGTAACTCATGGCTCGCATTCAATCTGAAGAATGATAAGAATTATAATAAATACCCGTCATTTGATTCGACTTTCGTAAATTATGTTATTTCCGATTATACAATATAGAGAAGTGAAAAAACACTATGTATGAATTAATAATAAAGATCATTTGTTTAAGCATTATTAACTACATATCGAACATAATTTCAGCGTTCATTTTGAATGAATGGCATGCAATATATCGATCTGAATCTCTTGGCGACTTTGTCAACGTGCAATATAGCTCGAAACTATAGAGTCTCCTTTTTGGAAAACTAAACTTCATGCATGTGCGTAAAGTGTCGTCCTAGAGTATCCTGTGCAGTCCGCACGTGCTTATCAGGGACGACATTTTCCGCCTTAACCGTACTTTCGGTTGGAGGAGACTTCCCTTAAACGAACATTTCTATTAAAGCAGAAAGTGTCGTCCCTGATGAGCCGCACACGCTAATCTAGGACGACACTTTACGCATATGCATGAAGCCAAGTTTCCTAGAGAAACCCTCTATTCTTTCCATGATACCAAATGCCATGGACATGGCTCCCCCGAAGGCCGGGTCAGGCAGTGTTGAAAGCACAGCCCCTCATTTTCCAACTACGGGCAAGCTCATGGAAATAACGCCTGTGCCCATCAGACAAGACCTACTGGCTACCAGAACAACAATATGTGTCGCGTTCTGAGAAAACTGGGCATAATGCTTGTGCGTAAATTGTCATCACAGATGAGCCTGTGCAGTCCGCACAGGCTAATCAGGAACGACAATTTCCACTTTTATGGAATTTTTCGTTTAAATGATGTCTCTTCTTAGAACAAATCCATTTAAGGCGGAAAGTGTCGTCCCTGATAAGCCTGTGCGGACTGCACAGGCTAATCTGGGATGACACTTTACGCACATGCATTATGCCCAGTTTTCTCAGAACGCTACACATATCACATCGAACACGTTTATCAGTCTATCAATCAGCCTAGATCACTGTGTTTTTTGTTTTGCTACAGACCAAGTTAGTTAAAAGGTCCAACACGAGAAACAATTTCTAAAAGTTTAACACATTTAGATTGTTAATGTATTCAGGCACGTACAATATAGATTGGTTGTCGTTTGAATAAGATGTGGGTATTGGATTAAATCTTCGAATACAATCCAACCTTTTTTCAGTTATCGCGATTTTCTCAAGTCTTTCTGGTCAGTATGGTTAACATGCTTAAGATTGTTTGAAATAAAACCTTAGGGAAATTATGACACAGGAAAAATCATTTGGAGTTGCTGTTGTTTTAACCCTTTGAGTGCTGGAACCGGATTTTGAAGGTTTTTGCAAACAGTTTGGATCCAGATGAGACGCCACAGAGCGTGGCGTCTCATCAGGATCCAAACTGTTTGCTATTCTGATAGTATTCTTTGAAAAAATTCGAAGAAAATGCTAATTTTAGAAATCCAGCAGACAACATTTTAGCAGACGACAAATTACCCAGCATGCAAAGGGTTAAGTAGTAATTGATCTAAAGGCCTTGCAGTTTAAGCTGCTCGTAGATTTTGTTCAGTATACATGTACACATTTATGTTCAAACTCAATTATGCATTTCGAAAGAAAAAAGTTGAACGATATTTGTTTAGTCAAAAACCATAAATTATGATTACTTAATGTGCATAACGTTTTGAGTTCTAGATATAGACTACATAACGCCGCTAAATCGGGCTTGCTTCTTTTAAGTAAAAAACGCCTGCGGAAAATTAAATTATATCGGCTCAATGGGGACTTATTGTTATTACTTATAGTAAATCCAAGTTAAGACAAATGCATTTTTCGCATCGTTATCTTATTTTTCTTGACAGATGCTGCATTTATCGAGTTATACTTTTTGTTGATTCTAACTAAAACCATTCAACAGTTGGTTTGTTCTTATTGAAACGTTCCACTTAACGTTCATTTATTAACATGGACTGCTCGCGAGCCTTCAATGAATAAGAGCCGGAATAATCAAATAGTTAATTAGTTTATGCTCCCTGAACTTAATTATGAATCGATCACTGTAATTATACAAAGTTATGAATCAATCACTGTAATTATACAAAGTTATGAATCAATCACTGTAATTATACAAAGTTAAAACCTAAAGCTATTTATGCGCGACAATGCATCAATGTCGTGTCGGTGCAAGCAATGATAAAACGATGTGTACATTTATAATCAGTGCAAACACAAAACTATTTTAATATAGTTTTTATGTACTTATAACAAAAAGGTTAAACGTGCAGAATACTACTAAAAACGTATTTGATAAATTTGTTTTAATTAGCCTTGGGGAATGATGTTTAAGTAGGTGTATCGGGTTTAATTTGCCGACACATTTAATTTTTTTAAAGCAATTAGTAACACAACTTTGCCACAAGCCCATAACTTTGTTGTTCCAATCAATGAAAAATTCGCTGTGGAAAAGGTGGTGGCGCGACCGGCACCAAGTGCGACGGAAATGACGCTGCCTAGCCCTTCAATGAAAATAACCCTGTTGACGGCACTTTAAGGGGGCGGTGGGACCTATGCTAGGTCGAACGTAAATAATGGATAGTTTTAAACCACTTTTATTCTTTCCACAAGTCACCATTGACTTCTCATGAATAAATATGTGTTCAGAAATAATATGTTCATCAATAGTGTGAGGGTTATTCCTGGCTCTGTAAAAGCAAATTATGATTATGTATACGTTCAATTACAGAACACAAATTAAGAAGCGTTCTTGAATTGTTTGTTTAAAAGCCTAAATAAGTTAAGTAATTTTAAGTTTAAATTCGCTAAATATGTGAATGTGTCTATATAACACAGATTGTCCTCATGTGATTAGAAAATACACCAAGGCAATGCCATCACTTTACAGATGATGGGCTGTCTTCTGCTCGCATCACACTTTGAGGTCGCGGTACGAGCCACTGGACTTATTTGGAAAGTATTGAGGTTTATTGTCGGTTGCCGGTGTGGTGCTCCTTATTGGTCTTTCCTTGTACAAAATACCACTGGAGTACGCACAATCCCATTGACCACTAAATATAATGTAATTATGTTGTGTTTTTTTTCAGAAATAATGTATGTTTCATAACATTTATCGGAAAACTTATTCCAACATTACAAACGATGTTTTTAACATTTTTAAGTAAGCAATTTTTCATCACATTTGCTTCTTTGTCTACGGCTGCTTTATTTGATAGTTTCTGTTTCACAAAGTTTCAACAGTAATATATCTGCGAATAAATTATACACAATCCTCCTTGTTAAGTGAGTAAACAAAATCAACATGTTACTAAATAATGTTGCAGGTAGCCGATCAAGACAACGAAATACGGAAATACGGAAAACTAACAAATACTTCACTTGCATTTTGGAACAGTCAAATTATGTCTTTGCAATATAGAAGGACATATTTTGAACTGTTTTTTATTCAATTTAAGACATACAATGTATACATGTATATGATCACAAAACAAAAATGAAACCATGTAGCAGCAATACTGTTCAAACCTGTTATACAAGATATGCTAATATATACTTTTTTGACATTGTGGTTTCCTTTAGATTAAAAAAGGGTATATGTATTTTTTTTTCTTTGGTTGTTTGTTATAGGTTTTTAGAAACAACAACAAAATAAATATGAATAAAGATGAGTTGCATAAAGTGGTTTGAAAGCAAACTGGACTTCTTTATGAAAGTTCAATGTGTTTCCATTTATGTTCAAATATGTGAAGTGTATCATTGTTGAGGGCTATTTCTTTTTCTATTTGAATCTTAAGTTTTAAGAAATTGAACAGTCCATTGTAGGTGCTTGTTTCCTGTATTTCATGCTAAATATAAAATATTTAATTAATAGGAAAATGAAGTTCACAGCCTTATTAACCCCTGGCATTTTGAAGGTATTTAACCCTAAACGGATGTCTAAGAGAGATAGTTAAACATTTACTTGTTTTTTTTTTCTCTAGAAAGGTTATCAATTGATTCCATAGAGTTTAAATATGTTCACAATCCCTGAAAAGGTGTTCAGTTGTTTCAATGTGTTCACTACACATATCACATAAATTTGTGTTAGATAGGTTGAACTTAAAAAGATATTTATTAGTAGCTATAATTCTCTGGATGTATTTATATTGAACATTTCTCAATGTGCTATCAGTAGTTGATTTATATGGCATAACAAATATGTGTTTCAAGTTAAACTCTTTTTCTCCAAGAAGGTTTTGCCATTTAGTTTGAGCTTTAGCGGTTTCTGCAGGGTTTTTAATTTGAAGTTGAACTGTTGCTCTCGGCCTTAGGGCAATAGATTTAATTATTGCCCTCTACTTCGGAATGTTTTTGTTTTGTACTGTCTCTGAATTTAAATGAAATAACTGTATAACAAGTCGTTAAAGCTCTCTGTCTAATTGTTTTTTATCAGGAGCATCGCCCTCATTGTGGTGTTCATGCTGTACCTCGATCGGTGACACATTCCGATACCTAAAGCATCCTCTAGCATACCTCTAGCATAAAAGTCAGTGTTAATTTTTTAAATCGTAATTCTTAATTTTTAGTCAGTTAACATCGCTCTAGTTTGATGATCGAGAAAATATACATTTTAAACTTAAAATCTTTTTTGGGATCTTACCTCTCTCGTGCAAATCCTTCTCGCCTTTTGCAACAAAGGGCACGCGCAAGATAAACAGCGTATTCGACATCTGGTTAAGTTCCATCAATGCCTTTTCCGCGCCATGAAATACAACAAATAAAAACATAATGACACCTTGTGTCTGGTACAGTTTGTTTATATTTGCGTATTTTTAAATAAAAAATGCAAAAACTATCTAGTTGCAGACATGAAGCCATTAAACTTCAATCTCTGAATATGCATTTGACTTATTAATATTAATATCTTTAAATAAAATATGTAATAATATACACTATATACTGATGACTATTTAGCATACGAGCATATGGGTGACATAAAGTATGCGTGTATGTCTTGTTTTGAAGGAAGTTCTTTATCGATTTTAAGATCACACAATATCATAAATAATTTTAAAGTTGAAGGCTTGCGGTCAAGTGGGAGGCATGTTACATGTTGAACAAAACGTCTCTTTTACAAGCATCTCTTGTTTTAAGTTCGAGTTTTTTTGTTGTTGCTGAAAAATGTTTATTTAGAAAACATTCACAACTCTAGAACTTTTTTTGATTATATAACGGATATGATTTGAATATGTGCAGGTTAAGTATCTTAATACAATACTTGTATATCCCTACCTACATACTCTTTGGTTTTGATCATACTGCTTGCATTATATAAAATATATTGTTAACGTACCAGAAAGCGAAAATATCCCGTTTAAGAGGTTTGCAATTCCATCGATCGCCCGACCGCTGGCCAATAAGTTGCACCAGGAATGTCGAGGACACATACTGAAAGACTGGGAGCCTGTAACATGCGCACAAGCATTGTACAAATAATGTGTATGTGCATACCTGTCAATCACAGCACAATGTCTGTAACAATTACTTTTGAACATTGTGGTAAACGTAATACGAAACTAAACAATTTGAAGTGAGCTGTTATGGTCTTATCATGTTTAAGTTCCGAACTATACGCGATTTTTCAGCGATTGACGCCTATCTCACTAAATATACTGTACTGGTCTCATGACACTCGTGAAAAACTTGTACGAACAAAACAGAAAGCAAATATTTGAACATTTCAAGCTCATTATTCATAATACACGAGTTCACGAGATCCAGGTAAAGTCGAGTTATAAACAATGCGGCAGTCATGGTGGCATGTCCCCAAAAAAAGCAACATAGATACCGTAATTAGCCGTAGTGGAATTATCAGTGTTATCATGCCAAACACCATACATTGCTACAACATCACGTCACATAAAACTGGATCAAAAACAGATCCTTGCAACTATAAAGGCACTTCGTTGACACATATAATGTATAAATTGTTTCCAAATATTATTTAATTTAGGCTATTCATATAAGCATTCTTTAATATAGGTGCGCGGGTCCGATTGTACAATGTTCGTACAACTATTTATACGGGGGCATTTGAGCGTGAGCCTATATTTCAAAATACTAAATCAAATCATTTAATTGCAATATTTACCAAACAAAGGGACGTCAGTACAGCCATAAATGTAAATTTATTTATAAACGAGTTGCCTCTCTTTCAGACAAATAAGAGTCCTAGTTATTTTCATAACACAACTTAATTTGAATATCATACGTGTTGTGTATGCAGACGATGTAACCCATTTTGCTGACACAGCAGTAGAAATACGGTCACATCTTAAAAGCATTTCTGAGTTCTGCGCAAAATACATTAGTGACGATGAATTATAAGAAAACGGAAATTATTGTTTTTAGAAATGGTGGTCGTTTATGTTCTACACTCGCTGGTCATAAACAGGCGACATATACACGTTTTTTATTGTATACATACATGTGTTACCTGTATACTCCCTATATTTTATGGACAAAAGGTAAATAACAGATAGCTGAAATAGCTGATAGCTGAAGAAAGGCTTAAATGTCAATTAAAGCAATCAAGATTTTTCAGATGTCATAGGCAGATTTTTCAGATGTCGTATACATTTTTCGCGTGCAAGAATACTTAAAACTATTTGACTCAATGATGAAGCATATCGTAAAATGCGGAGCTCAGATATAATTTTTTTAATTTCTAGTTATAATCGAACGTGTTCAAATACAAGGATGTTAAATTTTCAATATGTTAGTATATCTGTAAATGAATGTACGCTATTGTGCGAGAGTGGGCGATATTGGCTTTGTGTTGACTATTTCAGAATGTGCATACAATTTGGGTGTAGCAAACTTCACATTCCAACAAACAATCACAGTGAAACTTTTTTTTTCTTGTGGTACTACAAGAAGATTACCTAGGAAGAGTGAGCTGGGCTATTGGTTTTAAAAATGAACTTTTCATAAATGGTTTGCTAATGTTTCGATGACCCAAGAAACTGGAAATGTTGATATTTGTCTTGCACTTTTTCAGCAACGAATACGTAATATTTAATATAAAATGTATTATGTCAGTTTAAACTCAACTCGCTGTGATACTTTTTGCGATTTTAGTCAGTCATTGGTTAAGTCAAAAAAATATTTACCTGTTAGCAGGCCTTTCTGTTCCGTGAAGTTTTGCTAAATATAGATGCTCTGACAATATTTTGCTGTGGAATCCGGAAAACATAAAGGTATCTTAAGTGAAGAGCGTGTCTTTTGTTAAGACCAATTGCAAGTAAGAAAAGTTGAAACAGAAGCTGATATAGTTTTTGAGTATTTGAAATACTTTGAAAAACGAAATTTGTATACATTGTGTAGCGGCAAACTTGTGGTGCTTCTTTCATTATCACAAATGAAGTTGTTCTTTGGAAAATAATGACTTACATATTAAATCATAATTTGTTTGAATGCTTAAAATGTTTACACGATTGTGAGACAAACGTTTTTGGTAAATAGTATCAGTTTGCTTGCTCTATTTGAGGTCAGTGGCTGAATTTACAAATAAAACGATATGTCTGTCATGTTTTTTTAGATATAAGTATTCATTCTGATTTATGTCACAGGGAAGAGTCAAGTTTTTATTAGACGCTGTTAATGTAAACTTTATAGTCGATTCGATATGTCGACTTAGACTGAATGTTCTTTCCCTTCCACAACAAGGTGATACATCCAGATATCAGTTTTAATATTTTCCTTTTTAATTTTATCAGTCTCAATGTAACAACGTTTATGTCTGTAAAAATAGAACATAATAAACCATGTACTGTGGTGAGCGTTTAACAGACTATTAAACTTATGAGATATAAAATAGTCTTAACATTGGGAAGCCAGAGGTATGGTTCCTATGCACTTCACATGTCATAATGAGATTTATCTAGCTATACAGTTTCATGTTGATCACTCGCTTAGTTTTCAAAGAATATATTGATACAAACTTGCCAATGCTCGTTGAAAATCTTAAACATTTCATGACCTTTTAACTCATTGCTGGGAAAGTCTTAGCATTCAATATAATCTAGAAATATTACTAAAACAAACGAAGTGAAAAATACAAATACATTTAATGATTTCTTATACTATAATTTGCATATTTAACTATTAACTATTAATAAATTATAATAAATGTTTAATGGATTTATATGATGTTCTTGCAATGAGGATTTGCTACTGAAAGCATTTGTTTTTAAGCCACTAACAAAAAGGATTTACAAGATAACTTCTGCAAAAGTCGAAATGTGGAATAGTACATGTTATGTTAGTATGCCGATGTAATAAAACAATGAAGATTTAAGAAAACAGAGATCAGATAAATCTCAATGTTATGCGGTATAACTGATAAGTTGCCAAATCGTAGGTAATTGGATACTTGTGTACTCCACATTGGGCTGCAGCGAGAGTAAAATGTGTGAAGCTGACATATTTTTTAAACGTTTTACCATTGTGTAAAGAAGGTCTATCATGTTGTTTAATTACTTAATTTTATAGCAACAAAAAGACCAATTAATCATTTAAAAACCATCAGTTAGCAATTATTGCAAATGTGAAGGAATACAAAGTTTGTAAGATATATTTTAAAGTCTCATTTAGAGTTGTTTACCTGTGAATGAAAATGTCATTGCACAAAACTTGTGTGTGGCGTTTCTTATCTTAAAATACACAGATTTGATTTTATATTTCAGTTGGCTGTATTGTTTAGGTCAGCTTTACCTACATTTTCAAAATAGAAATATTTTATAAAACTGTTAGTTTATGCATTGCATTTGCAGCTGCCCTACAACTGTATTCATGCATATATACACTTCTTAAAGCTTTGAAACGTTGAAGCTTAAAGTGATATTAGACGCATCTAACAGTATAAAGGTGTCTATCGCAACCGTTGTTTATTTTTGGTGTGTTCACTTCATATACACTTATATTTGTTAATGCAGCATCAATATACTAAAACAATATCCCGGAAAAATAATGCATTTGAATATCAACCGTACTTTCGTTTTTGACGTAAATTTGGTATGTTAAAAATCTGGGACTATATACACTCCCGCTGAACTACGTTATAATGAGAGATGGGTCTGTACGACAATGCGATACGGCGTCATGACTACAACGGTTACAGCGTCTTTAATGAATTTTTTAATTAAATTTAATAATATAATAATTAACGCAAAATCGTTATTATTTGTTTATGTATTTGTTCTTAAATAAATTAGTACTACAAGACTTTGAACATGTGTTAATAGCATCTCTCATTATAACATAGTTCAGCGGGAGTGATATAAGCGGCAGTTCCGCTCGGCTTAACTTTGAGGACTGGGTTAGTCACGTAAAATATTGAATATTATATTTTTTTTTTATAAACAACTGGAAGCAATATGAGTTGCAGATAATTGGTCAGTAACCACATGTTAAATAAATCGTTTGACCTGTTAATTCCTTTCAGCTCAATTCAACAGTAGAAAAAGTGTCTAATATCACTTTAACACTATAACGCTCTTGTAAAACGGGTTCCCTACTCTTTAATGAAAATATGAAGTATAATTTTCAATGTTAAGACTTTATTTCAGAAAGTGCAAAATGAGTGGTTTTATAGAAAATAAAATTAAACTGACTTATTTACAGATTTTCATATTTTTGACAAATGTTATTGAATAAAATTGCTTAAAAGTATATTAAGTTTTGAATAGTCAATGATTATTATAAAATCAAGAAAACAAAAGTTAAATAAAACGATGGGCTTCACTTCCTCCGAATTTGGAGACCTCTGGGAGCAGAACCAAGTTCGTTTCCACTTCACCTTGCATGCTTTAATATCAATTNCCCCCCCCCCCGGATTTTTTTTTTAATTGAGCACTTGATTTCCTGCATTTTGGGCCATTTTATTGCTATTTTAATGCTCAACCAGGCACTTAAATTTGAGCATTTTTTGTGCATTTTATGAATTTTAGCTTTTGTAACTAACAAAAGATAAATGAAAAAAGCTCTTTATTACGTTTGTAAAATTTTAAATCGTATAATATTTCTGGACATTTACAAATCATCTAAGTCACCATAACTGTCATCAGATTCACAGTCTGAGTCACTTAATTTACTGTCATCAGATTCACAGCCACTTGGTTCTGACAGGGTTCTCAATAAGATAGACAGTTCCTGAGTGTCTGTTTGAACACTCACACTTTTTGGAGTGCTCTGATTAACAGCTGTTGACTTCCCCAATTTCCTTATAGGCTTTTTCTGAAGCAACCTTTTCACCGTCTTTTTAACAATTGGTTGGCTTTCATCAACCTTTGGACCATTGATTGCAACATGGAGCAGGCATTCCAACATTTCACTACTAAGTATATTTCTTTGTCTTGTTTTGACATTTTTTAAGCACACTTGCTCCCCTTTCAGGCCATGCATTAGAGACTGGCAAGGATGCAGCTGCTTCTCATTTGAGTCACTGCATGACAGTTCAAGTCTATGGCACACACAGTGTATGTTAATCAACCTTGGGTGATCTTGTATCAAAAGAGCTGCAACCCCATTAAACTTGCCAGTCATTACACTGGCTCCATCTGAATCAATTCCAGTAAGCTTTGGGTCAGTAATATTCTTTAAGTCATCATCCAAGACTACTTTTATTGAAGCAGCAATAGCACTTTCACAATTTCCTAAAATATTCTTGCAAGAGAAGAACTTTGTTTCTACATTTGATGTTTCAAAGCAGTAAAATTGTAAGAAAGTAACAAGGTTTTCATTAACAGCAATATCACTAACTTCATTAGTCAATAAACCATAAGCCATGCATTGGTTAACCTTTTCTACTAGGTCAGATTTAATTGTTTCACCTAGTGTTTGAAAAATTTCATATCGAGAGCCTTCAGAGCTATGCTGGAAATATTTCAATGTTTCATTTTCAGATATCAATTGTATGAAGTCTAACATTGGTTGGAATTTTCTATTTGCAATGAGCTCCCTCATGAAAAAGTATGCAACAGAAAAGGCTTTTTCAACATGCTTGTATATAACCTCTGATTTTTTCATAAACTCTTTGTAAAAACAATATGATTGTTGTACCTGTTCACTGGTAATCGCATTTAAATGCAAACTGCTAGCGGAAAGAGTTTTCAATGCATCATTCTTGAATCTTACACTTGGAGTAGCTGAAAATATCTCCCTGTTATTTGAATGTTTCATGAAAATCTTTTGTTTAAAAACTACCTTGCTATACATTCATTCTACTTAAGTGTTTACTACAAACTACTGTCGTCTATGATGTGAAGTAAGCAGTCGTACCTGCTTTAGTCGCTTTAGCCACTTTACAATTATCGAAGCATCTCCATTCTTAGATGTAGCTGATGACATGTTCAACCGCTTAAGCCTATTTACTTTGCTAGACTCGTATAGCACATCTACAGATCTGGGTACAAATCGCGTTATTCAATGTCGTCATGTGCACGCGCCCATTCTTTGAATGTATGAGGCTCATCTCATTTGTTTGTCAAGGCGATACGGGTCAACAGCGTCTTCCATTCATTTCATCAGGTTGAGATGACAACTTTCCTGGGATGTACAACAGTTGTCCTGGTGTCCTGATGGTTCTGGGCCTAACGGCTTTCAAATTTAACTACTTTTGGACTTAATCTAAGTCAGAAAGACCAAATTCTTGGTTTCTCGAAAAGGTCGCGTTTCATCTAACATCAATACCACTATCTATAAAGTGTTGATTATTGCATTGATGATGTCAAAAAAATTTGTCAACACGTTGTTACTTGCATGTAATATGGATTAAAATACTATCAACACCCGCATCACCTAACCTCATGTTTAACTTGCCATTTCCCTCTTTTAAGCTTCGATAAATAGTTATTCAAAATTGACCTGTAATTCTTGGGGTTTTCTGATATATCAAATAATTGATAATCAAGTCATGAGTTAACATGTTTCTATTCTGTAATAATTATGGAACCAGTGCTCATTCACAGTATAACATACAAAGTTACATTCCTGGTTCCAGTCTTCACTCGTCCTAAAATAACAAAACATTATACATTTTAATAATAATATACATATCCCTTATCTTCTGAAATATATAAATTTCAAGAAGAGTACATATGTACATATATTACAACAATCATAATGACCTTCAATCATCACTATAACCTTGTATGCCAAACCCATTATTTTAGCATAAATAAAATGGTTTTCAAAAAGGTCAAGAAACACATATATACAATATAAAAATACCTTATTAATGATAATACAGAACATGAAAATGACAGTTGATTACTTACAGAGTATGTGGTACTCTTGACTTCGTTCGAACTCCTTCCAACTTCTCTCTTCGTGTTATGTTCAGTGACTGCTGTAACAATACAATCATTAGTATTGTGACAGTCTGTTTTACATTAATATTCTAAGATTTAAAAATGGCGCTTGGTTTCAAGTTAACACCGGCATAAAATCAAATAGCAAATTAACCCGAGTTTCCAACATTAGAAACAAAACCAGCCATCTGACAACATACAGTATATAACCATGTCCCTAATTCGAAGTATAGACAAGTTCTACGTCAATGTATGACACGGATATTTCAAGATGAAATACTAAAATAAAAAGACTACATTCCTCTCTCTACAAGCTAACCAACTTCCGCCGAAAAATGCTATTCTTACAACTCTACATAGTTTTTGTACAATTCAGGTTACACTTTACTGAAAGTCCACCTGGTAACAGACCGTTCGCTGAATATGAATACTATTTATAAAATGCCTTGATACTTTAACACTCAGTATTCTCACATCATTTGATCATATTTTGACATTCTCATTGACTTGACTTACTATTTTTTTCCAATGTTACCGTCCCCGTGTTCATATATGTATCTTAAGTTTCTAGCATTGTAGAGTCGCTATACACTTTAAGGCTTAAATATAGATTTTCGGATCATTATAAAAAAATATCAACGTATATTGTTTTTAACTTTCATGAGCCGAACATGTTAGTGTTTTACAAATCAAATCGTCAAGATAGTTCATCAAAGAAGGGATACAAATCAAACTTCAATTATATACATTCTCGACAGAGTTATATACCTCTCTTCAGTGGACAGGAAATAACATACACGCGACATATTAGAATGTATAAGTCAATGAGTTTAAATTATATTGACTGTATGAATAACATACTTTCTAAAATATTGATTTTCCTTCATGAAATTGAATAAGGTAATAGTTGGCCGATTGGACATTTTGAAAACCAATTTTAAAGCGCTTATAATTGTTAAAATAACCTTATTCGTTCATAGCTTAGACCACCATTATCAAATATTAACGAGGATATTTATAAGTAATGATAATACGCTAAAATAGCTTTGTTTGATACAGAATACATATGTAAGCCGAACATTTAACAATCTCTCATAGAAGTGGTTAAATGCCTGGACCGCGATAGCTATGACGTGTGCACGAGATTTCTTTGACGTAAGCACACGATTTCTATGACGTCCGACATGATATTCAGGACAAATACAGGTCTGATTTCGCTTATATGATTTTATAACAGTTGTAGTTGGTTTTATATGTATAATCGCTTTCAATATTTTCATAAGAAAACGGAGACGACGAAAACAATAATTCACAATTTGCAGTCAACTGTAATATCTTAAACCCATTTCACCTTCTAACACTTATATCGAAAGTACTTGTTCATGTAAAACTTAGTTTGCATAAGATAAATATGTAAAAAAGGAAAAGGATCAACATGTATCTTTGAATAAGCATTGTTTTGTTTTTTCAAGTTTTATGCGTAAACATGAACCGGATATATCCCTAACGAAATCGTAAAAGATATTGGTAGATACAAAAACAATATACGTAAACACAACCATCCGAATTGCAACATACATTAAGTTGAAAAAAAAACACAACATCTGAATGGTTTTGTCATACTTAAACAACGAGATAAAAGGTTTGAAAGCCAAATTAATAAAAAAAAAATTCTCAAATCTCATTTGATCTTATAGAACAGGGCGTTCACATCTTATACATACGTCATTCCCTTGATACGCGCTAACCGGGTTGCTTAATTGTATTTGCAAATGAATTGATCTTTAATGGTTTTACTTGTATGTTTTGCGAGTTCAATTTCAGTTTNTTGTTACATATAAAGCAATTATTAATATAGCGTTGCAACGCCTAAACTTTAAGCCTCATTAAAGGGACTGTAAACCACGAATGACGAAAAAGAAAAGTTCTAAAATACCGTATTTGTTTACAATTATTAGTTTATATTGATTAAAATATCACGACTGGTATATTACATTACTTGAAAAAAAATCATATATTTCAGTATATTCGGAAATAAATTTTTTACGATGTGAAATCAAACGTAGATTGCGAAAATAGGTGATATATTATTATTATTATTATTATTATTATTATTATACCGGATTTATATAGCGCCCTTTTCATGCAAGAGTGCACGTTCAAAGGCGCTCTACATAAGAACATTTGACGTATTGCAGATACGAATACTTTGCAACACCGTTTCAAAAGAAATCGATCAAAACTACTCAGTTATACTATAAAACTACTCTATTATACAATTCACTACGCATGCACAATTTGCATTCCTGTGTTTACCACGTGACGATGATGATCAATCTCCTTGCGTTATTTATAGTAAACTGGTAGTTACCTGGTATAAGAACCCAGTAAAGATAAATAAATACAAAAATAAAGTAAAAATAAAAAAACTACTTTTTTAAAGTAATGTTATATACCAGTCGTAATATTTAAATCAATATACACTAATAATTGTACAAAAATACGGTATTTTAGAACTTTTCTTTTTTATTCGTGGTTTACAGTCCCTTAAACTTTGATACAAATAACACAGTATGCTCGTACAATATGTTTTTACCGGTTTGAAGTGTAACCACGCCAACCATCATTAAACGAAGAATTAATGAAGTGTAAGTACAGTTACGACTTATCACAATATGAAGATATGTAATTAACGTTGGTTGGGTGTATGGTGTTTAAGACATCAAAGTATATCTACATATCTTTTGACGGCCGGGTATAATATCTAGCTAACGCCCATAATTACATCCGGGCAGTATTAGTTATCTCCTTATATTATATGGCTTTATATGACAAGTAATTTCAAATTTGCAACTTCACCCTTCATTTTTGTATCTCTTTTGAAACGAAATTATTGAATTATCAACCAAGTGGTTTGTGTTACGGGAAGAACGTGCACTATTGTGTATGAATCATTGCCTGCTTTACATATAGGGTTTATGTAAGTCATCATCCTTTGCGGTGGCCATTGGTCTCCGTGAAGTGACTTGACAGTACAATTAAATTAATTCATATCCTTTTTAAAACATGCTAAAACAATAATGTAAGTGCCCCTGTAACAATCAAGTATTTATAAGCTAGAATGTTACGCCTTAACTATAACAATATGTAAGTACTCGAATATGTCTAAGACCCTCATCGTAATTAAGCCCGTTGGAGGTTTTTCTCTGACTAGAGTTTTGATCGCAAGTTGTTATGCTCTAAAAAGTCAGTCATGAAATGTACAGAATATTTTGCTTTTGAAATAGTGCTTCAATGTGTAGTTTCCCCACTTTAAAAGCAAATTGATAATTCACAAATAATATATTTGACCTTTAAACAAAACACAACTTCAAGACATTGGTAAATAGTTATGTTTTTATAAAAGTGTGTTTAATGCTTTGAAAAACGTGTTTGTTTGCATCAGTTGATTTTGATTTTATAAAAAGTAGTGTTATTGGGTTTGTTTACACATATGTACAATACAACAAACCCATTTAATACTTTCTTTATGGACAAAACAGTATATCACTCATTATTTCTTAAAATTATGTTTATGTCTGAAGTGAATACTCCTGAAACGCATATACGTTTTATTTAAGAGACAAATTTAAACAATAGTGTAAAGTTTAACCCTCCCATTGCAATATGTTTGCGTTCCCGAAATTTACAATATTCTCTGAACAAAAACGAAACATTTACACGTATATTTTTTTTTTTTGGAATGTTAAATAAACATTAAAGTTTCACGTCATTTTTGTACTTTACAAACCGGTTGCATGAGAGAGCATTCTCGTGTATATTGAAAATGTAAATATCGTAACATCAGTGCAAAAACCGAGTATCTGACGTGCAAAATATCCGTTATTGAGCTCCGATGTCGATATTAACCCATATCTTTTTTGTTTCTAAAAAAGGACCTTTACAGATTATGATTCCCCGTAATGTTCACATAAAACATCGCAACATACGTACGAAATGTACGTATGAAATGTACATACAAAATGTACAAAATTGCCGGTAGACGTGACCCGGTGTGCATGACAACGCATAATAAGTAGGCAGTTATTTATGGCAAAGCGCAAACTTATAAACACTGGAGGATCCGGGTTTGCCTACATGCTATAGGCGTTGTAATGATCAAAAGAAATATAAACTATTTATGAATCCTAAGTTAATTAAAACGCTTTAATTTCGCCAGATAGCAAAGAGTTAAATCATTTGTATGTATTTATTCATATTTTACATACTTGTCACGGAAAAATGTTTCGATTTAGACATATTGCCTGTTTTCGAAAATTCAATTTATATTTTTTCAAACATGAAAGTAATTTGTGAATAAACAGGCGTTTCCGTACCACCTTAATAAAGTCAACATTCAAATTTGTATACGGATACAACTGTTATTTTGTTTTAATTCATAATTATTTATGTTTATTTTGGGCGTTAGTGTTTAAACCACTTCAAAGGCATACGGTGATTTGTAAGATGTACATACTTATTGGTGTTTGGGCGTTGTAAGTTATTACAAAATACTACTTAGTCTAGTCCTTGTCAACACATGTTTACCTGCATACTTATTGTCAAAAAGGCTGAAAAAACAAGATTTCATTTCAAGAGATGTTCCTTGTTTTTTTATGTAACCTCTTAATGGATTATTAAATTGTCGAGTTAAATCCTGCAAGTGTTGCATGTTTAGTGCATGTGCCTTTGCGATTTAGACAAAACATGTACATTTTTTATAGTAAAGTTTGCAGTTACGGATAGTTACTGCACGTCTTTCGACACGTATTATACTTTTTTTAAACATGTTTCCAGTTAATCACATGCGCATGAGTTAATTGAAACAGTATTGATATGTATTGCAAAGAAGTTAAGTCAATACTAGGGATGGTAACGAATATCCGGATATCCGAATACTGGTCAAGTATCCGGATAGTAAAAGAGGATATGAATTTTTGATTAAAGGATATTACACTTTTTGTTATGCACCGCATTCTCCTTATCGTATATTTCGACTTTAAACTGTATACCAGACATCGTTGACAGACTGTCAAAAATCTGTTAGTTAGTTGTTTCCCCTGCGGGTGCCCGAACCCCATGGCATTGTTGCCTAACTGCCCATATGCGCCACCGTGTTTTGTTCTATGGTCCTTTCTTCCCAATTATTGACAACAAATGAATTTTAAGCTTCACTTAACAATGCTCTGTTAACTCAAATAAAAAAGTTTTTCAATTTGTCAATATCAAATAGTATCTGTAGTGAAACACCGTATAAATAACGCTGTGTCTTTCATAAGTGTTGCATAAACAATCCATTAAATCGAGTACTGCGGATAGGTGTGTGAATTTCTTAACTTGTGTTGAATGCACATATAATGTATTTATTGTAGCTTGCTAAAGTTTGTTTCAGTTTTACAATGATTTTCTAAACGAATCTACGTATTTTACGACTTATATATTTTTCTTATAAATGCAATTAGTTCATTTTTTTGTGTATACATGAGTTATATTGTTAATAATTGTGTTTACGGTGCTTTATAACGTGTTCACAGTGGTGCGATGGTGGATAGTAATGTTGGTAGCAGTCTTTCGTAGTTAACGTTAAAAAGTATACGGATATACGGAAATATTCGGATACTAGATACGTTTTTCCGAATACCGATTTCGGATACGATTCCAATCCCTAGTCAATACGGTATTTTTGGTAACTATCAACTCGAAGAGCTGGTTTCTGTTTCAATAATAAAAATGATAATGAATCTTAAATACATCACAATTCTTCATGATAGTGAAGGTCAGCACGGCGAAAGGTAAAACGCCTAACTGGCGAGTGAAGGCGAGGACGTCAATCGGACAAATGCATATCTGACGACAGAAAGTGAGCAGTTGTAACTTTCAAGATGGCCCCTCAACAACTGTTCGAGTCGTTATCAAATTGTGCTTAATTTATTTTCAAAACCATAGTGACTGAAAAAATACACAGCCGGACCATCTGTTCCTTAACGTTCTAAGCCGATTAGGCTTGCTCAGTTGGTATATTGCTGTACTACACATCCCTATTTTGCGGGATTCCGGCCACCTAATTGGACCACATAACTTGTGTTGCGATTGGGCAAACAATTCTATTGCTATTCACAGCCTACCTTTAATTCGAGCTGGGTCGTGGTTAATTATTTGCATAAGTATGTGCGATAAGTACTGATAAACCAACTAGTCACGTTTTATTAGTCAGGCAAGAAAATGTTGTCAGCTACTGTTATTAATACGATACATGGAAATAAATAAATTCAACATTAAACATTAAAATGATTAAAGCTGGTGGAAGCCGTGCTATCGTCAATTCATCGTTTATTAATCAAGTCATTGATATGGTTGGTTGTTTTACAAAGCGATCTTTTTTTAAACAGTGAACGTGTTAGAAAGAATTCATAGGCTGGCAGTCGCAAAGCTCCAAAGGTTGTTTTTGAGAGTTGTTTAAGAAGAATTCATAAACATAATTATTTGTTCAATGTTTTTTTTAATACACACTTTTAAACTATAAACACTGTAAGATAACTTAATATATAAACATCCCCAACACAAGCTAGCCAGATACTTAACGATGTTTATAAATTTTATAAATTTACTCAGGTTTTTCTTTTACGACCTGTATACATACGGGTCCAGGTATTACCATGTCACACATAATCCTTATAGAAACAACACTGCTCGGTTTTTGAAGCGAGAAAGTCACAAGCAGGCGTTCATTCAATCCTTTGACTTCCTTAAATGTGTCGTGTTCTAAGAAAACTGGGCATAATGCATGTGCGTAAATTGTCATCCCAGATTGACCTGTGCAGTCCGCACAGGCTAATCAGGGACGACAATTTCCGCTTTTATGGAACTTTTCGTTTAAATGATATCTCTTCTAAGCGAAAATCCAGTTAAGGCGGAAAGTATCGTCCCGGATTAGCCTGTTCGGACTGCACAAGCTGATCTGAGACGACACTTTACGCACAAGCATTATGCCCAGTTTTCTCAGAACATGACTTAAATGTAATAAGATGCATGAGTTGCATTTGTCTCTCGACACGGTCAATATTTCATCATGGTGTACTACACCATATTTCAACTTCTTTAACACATAACACTGGCAGATCTGCAGAATCCCCAATTAGTAAGCAAATGCTTACATTGTCATATTGGATCAAGCGTTTAACAGTCGGCAGATGACGACCATCGAAGAAAACAACACAATTAAGAGCGGTTGCATGTTTTATTAATTGACCGAACGTACATGACATGGAAAAAAAAGTAATTTTGAAAATTTAAATAAATAATGTATGCAACTTAAGAACCAAGAAAATATGTGTCAGTAATCAATAATCTTCTCTATGGGTTGTAGGAAAGATAACCAAACATATATTTTATTAAACGTAAACAAAACTAAAAATAGAAATATTTCGTAAAGTCACTTGAAACATGTTTCGTAAAGTTACTTGACAAACAAATCACTTGCTTAACTCTGTTGCTAAGAGCAGGGATTGTGATCTAAATATATTTCATGTTTTCGTTTATTTTTTATATGTATATTGCAATGTTTTATTTAAAAGTATAAGCGCCTCATTCAAAACTACATATTTATACAAATAAAAATAAAAAGTCTGATTATTAATTGTGCAATATTGACAAAACAAGTATTTGGGATAATAAAAGAAACAGGGGTGCCATATAAACGTAGTATAACATATATGCGTATTATTTGTAGTGAAAACAAAGGGATTTACTGGAGTCCAGAACTTAAGCGTCGATATTTTATGATAAAACTGTGGACAATGGTATTTTTGTCCATTCATATAGATTAAGGAAAATAAACATTTCATGATGTTTTGAATACTTTGTTTGTGCAAACATCTTATCTGATTATATCAAACAAATAGCAAGTGAAAAGAAACAACCTATCAATTAGTTCTGAATTAATACAAACTGTTCATAAGAACAGTTTAGACAGGTGTATGATAACGTTCTTAAAAAGCTGGATTTTTGAAGCCGGATTTCTCATCGATCCTGTCGACACGCTGTTGCTCTGACCGCAGTCGACAGAAGATGTACATGGTTACCATGGTAACAATCAGCAAGACGACGCCAAGAACGACAGCGAGGATCCAGTAGGTCTTGTCGGCGACACATTCCTGTGCCTTGATGTCGTTAACCGGGCCAACATCTGGCAATACAAATAAAAACAATATTGCTCAATTTAACATCATTTTATTTTCTTTAGTGGTTATGTCAAAATCTATATATTTAAGAACTGCATCTTACATATAAGGCTAGTCACATTTGAAAAATTATAATTGAGTATTATTACGAGACATGGACATGAAAAGCCGTGAGTTTTAAATGTGAGGTATCTATTATTGTTTAAATTATCTATTGTGTTCATGTTCATTATTAAATTGCTATTTGATGTATACACGTGTAATGTAATAATACAGCCTGTGTTGAAACTTACTCTGGGCAGTTGTGTATTGTCCTGGCAAACCAATGGTGATGCTCATCGAGGATGATCCATTTTCGTCTCTGTCAACGGCCCTTCTTTTTCGACCATTAGGCAAGGTTGCACAATAATCCTATTTGAAATAAAAACATATCTAAATGCTAGGCCTTTTTAGACAATTCATTGTTTAGATGACCTTTATCATTTTGGAACATACATCTTACACTTGTACAGCTAATACAAAATCTATTTTGATGCATTATTAAAACATCTTTTGCTCATTTTCTGAATGTCAATGCATGAATTTCAATACTGTTGATGCTTATTTGGTGTTTGTTTAACCATTGTGTTAATATATGAAAGCTATCGTTCTGTTTTCCTGATAAATCTAACAATTACAACTTTGCAGTTTATCTCCTTAATATTACACAATTGCAATTGTTTTTATTATGTGTTGTACAATGCAGTAGTATATATATATATATATATTATATATATATATATATTGTCAATAAAAACAATTGTAATTTTTTTATAGATACATATGTGATTAAGCGGTTGAGCAAGTTAAAATCTTATAGAGAAATATGTCAGTTGGAGTTGTGGCATATCCTTACCGTCTGATTGAAACATTTGGATTCGGTCTCCTCATAGCATTCAGCCGAGTAGCGCCCAGTGAAGTGAAGCTGTCTGGTAGTGGCGAACATTACAACTCGGAATGTACCTGAAAATATTAGAATTAAAGTGCATTAAAATTGGAACTAAATTTAACATACACAACACTCAGTAAATGTAGATCTCATTTAAGTAACACCCATTCACCAACTACGAATAATATTTCAATGATATGTTCCTGTTAAACGTTGATTCACACAAGTATGCACTATCATTTAATCGTTCAAACATGAATTTGCAATAGCATTTATCGTTTGAACATTAAAGTATGTTTACTATGTATCGCTTGAGGCGTGTAAAGTCGAATTGCCAAACCATGTACGTTCCCTAGTGAAATTATGTCGCTCTGTTTCGTCGAACGTGTGTTATCCGATATAAGGAATCATTCCTTAAATGCGACGACGAAAACCATAACCACTATGTGAAAGCTCACAGTGTTATTGTCATTGAGTTTTTACATGTAATCAATTAACAGTCATATGCTTTTGTTAAATAAAACACCCGAATATACAATCTTTAAATCTACCTGTTTCGAACACGTTTTTGCCTGGTCCACTTTTGGGTTTGTTGTGAGTATACGTTTGTGAGAGTCCGAAAACTCCGAAAACGGGTGGCGCCGCAGGAAGACATCTATATAATAATACTTATAATAGTAATAATAACTAGTACTTAAATATAATAATAATCATTGTCAGCGTCAGCGTCATCTTCATCAACAACATCACCAGCAGCAGCATCATTATAATCCTCATCATCATGAGAAGCAGCAGCATCATTATAAGGAAGAAAAAGTACAAACGTCATTAAAATACGACGAATACTATACCCAGCATCATTTATGAGTTGTATCCGCCCACCAGCTCCACTATCTGGTCCTACAGTCAGGTTGAAGTTGTGCAGTCCTCTCGGAAATTCTGAGGCCGAGGCGTCCGATGCAAAGAAATAGGTTGTCCGGATTTTTACGAGTTGTCCAAGTACGGGTGTCGTGGTTACATCACCGGCCTCTGTGACTAACTCCATAATCACCGAACTGTTTCGATTTGGTGCTTGCTCGAACGTCGCGTTGTTTGTGCTTTAAACGGAAAAAAATAGTGTAATGTTAATAAGTCTTAATCATCATGATGCATCCATAAATATAGTTAACAACATACATAACATTGTGGTATATAGCATATATAAAACACAGTTCTTTAGACAGATCGTCAATAAACACAATTACAAAGAGTGAACAGAGTAAAATAAAATAAAAGCAAAATAAAAAATATAATTAAAACCAACATGTTCAAAGGGCCCAGTTCTACGAATCCTGGATCGATAGCGCTTGTGTTACACGTCGCTGAATAAAACAAATCGGTGGCTTGGACGAACAAAAGCTCCTGCTGTACGACAACATATACCTTGAAGGAGGTCGGATCTAACAACTGAAAAAGAAACGAGCGAGCTGTGTTGTTTATTAGCCGTCAATATTTGCATTATTAAAATTTTCAGAATGAGCACATGTCCAATGTCATTATTAAAAGGATTTGTTCATTAATTAATTATCGAAATGAAAATTGTCCTACTTTTTTACTTGAAGGCGAAGCGGTTTATAGTTGTTTAATCTCAACAAAGTTAAGTGGTTCGAGCCCTGAAGGGGAATTCTTGTTATTTCTTAAATGAAATTATAGTTTTATATAGATCTTTTTAATTTCAAGATGTACATTAATAAATTCAAATCATATTATGACGAACTTCGAAAACAAAACCGAATGTTTAAACAAGTCATTTTCAACAGATAAACATAAATGTAGTGGCAAGTACAACGAGTATGTGTTCCTGCATTACACATTAAAATGGAGTAGCACATAATACAAGTCCCATAGTGCAGTACCATATTGCCTAGCGATGCAACTGGCGCTTGCAAAATGCGTGAAAATGGGGTTTTAGCACTTTGTATGGGAAGCATTTGTAAATATTATCAGTGCAAATATTGAAAACACAAACGTTTACTTTCAAAAGGCTAAAAAGCGGTCGTGTACTATTTTGTTCAGTACGTTTGTTTTGAAGAACGCTGATGTTGACAACAAAAACAACTATTGCATTGGAATTTTTAGCATCATCGTTTAATATTTTGTTTGTATTTGCACTTTGCGTTGTAATCTATTAATTAAACTTTGGTTTTACTTAATCGAAATAAGGCACATGAAATCTCTAGTCGATATTACTTCAAAATAGTTGCATTTGACACTGTACCTCGACATGGCAGTCCATAGCAGGCATGGCAGGCAATATTTGCGATGATGTGGATGATGTTGCTGCTATTTTGTATTTGATGATCAACCCGTTCACACCCGAGATCACAGAGCTTGTACACGATGATGGCATATTCGTTGTTGCATCGAATGCCAAGATTTGCCTTGCTATAATACAAATTGATGAATACAATAACTTACCACGACTTGGCAGTCCTCCGTAGGAGATAGTTGCATTGAAGTAGCTGGTATCTTGTATTTGATGATCAACTCGTTCACGTCTGGTGCTCCAGAGCTTCCAACCACAACATAGCTTTTACAATTGGTTGGTGCGCTTATTGCATCCAAGGCCAAGATTTGCCGTGCTAATGGCGCCGTTGTGTTACTAAACGTCTGACGCAAAACCAGCGTAAACACACCATCCGGGTCGGAACTGTTGCGATAACACCGCTTTTCAACTGGAAACCATTTTCACAATAAATACACATGGTCACGATAAACAGCTAACAAACTCTATTAACTAAATTTGTAAAAACAACAAGAGTTCAAACAGTGTTGACCATTTTAATAATAATATTTTATTAATTGAGTCGATCGTTACACTATATAATGATTACAAAGGAGAAATAAGCGTTTTACTTACATCCGAAAACGCCGATCTGTAAGTAAAAACAATATGATATGAAAAAAGCAGATGCAGGATAAATTGATCATCACATTTTATTTATTACAATGATTAGTTAGATTGTGGTTTATGGATAAAAGTAAAACTTAATTTCAATGAAAACAAATACGAACCATTACAGCTATATTGTGTAAGATGACTCTTACTTATTCATTATTTTTCTTGTCAACATGTTTTATATTAATTAGGTCTCACATCAGGTTCATACTTACAGATAAAACACTTGCTATTCCAAGCATCAGACATAATTGCCTCATGTCTGCCATCATCTAAACAAACACATTATTTTGATGAATTCCATTTCAACATATTTAATTAAATATTTATAATCAATATCAAACAGTATCAGTTATTTATTATACAAATAAATCAAAAGTAAGCAAAAGTACGTAGTTGTTAAATACATCAAATCTAATTAAACAAAAAGAAATGTGTGCACATATAACTTTTTTTGGATCTAGATACGCGAACAACTCTCACTTTCACTGTTTGAACTCGTGTTCTTCAGTCCGTTTGAAAGTCCCTATGGTAGCCAGTTTCAAGTTTAAGTTCTTTTTTAAATCCTCAACGTCTGAGTAGGCGTGAAGAAACTATCCAATGGTATCAGTAACTTTTCCACATCCAATACAAAACGCGAACTGGATATTCCTTTATTACCAGATCAACAATTTGTTTATTTGACGCATGTAGGATATGTCACCATGATATAAAAAAGCTAACATCAAAGCGAACCGAAAACGTAGTGGTTTTGCTCAGTCAATTATGAAGCGTAAAATGAAATTAATGTTGTCAGGCGTTTCCTGTGTTAACTGTTTTGGTAGCCATTTGCATAACATTCTTTTTTAAATCCTCTGCGTCTTGGTAGGCGTATACAACGTAATCAATCGTATCGGTACATTTTCAGCATTTTTCTTAAATAAAATATCATCAAATAATGTATCTGACTCATGTAAGTAATATAATGCGACAACATTAAGCTGCCAACCGAAAACATCATGTTTTGCTTAGTCAATTATGAAGCTCAAAATGAAATTAATTTTGTCGGGCGTTTTCTGATATCTGTTTTATAATGAATTAATATTACTGCACTATCACGATGACGTGTTCATCATAGTTGAATATGCTTATAATTTTGTTATCATGGTTAATATAGATTTCGGTTTTGTATCGTGCTTTTGTACCGTTTTGTGATCAATCGCCTATTTCCGTGCGTCATTGCTACCAAAACTCATTAAAGCTGATGCAAATATTTTGATTTGATTTAACGCGAGCAAGGTTTGCTTGGTGCATCTGAGAAATATTTGCTTCATGCAGCTGCGAAAAGTTTACTGCTTAATGCAACTAAGCAATGTTTGCTTTGTGAAACTGAGCAATGTTTGCTTCATGCAACTGAGCAATGTTTGCTTCATGAAACTAAGCAATGTTTGTTTCGTGCAACTGAGCATAGTTTGCTTTGTGCAACTGAGCAATGTTTGCTTCATGCAAATAAGCAATGTTAGCGTCATGCAACGGAGCAATGTAAACTTATTGCAACTGAGCAACGTTTGCTTCGTGCAACTGAGCAATGATTGCTTCATGTAACTGAGCAATTTTTGTTTTGTGCAACTAAGCAATGTTTGTTTCGTGCAAATGAGCAATGTTTGCTTCATGCAACTAAGCAATGTTTGCTTCGTGCAAATGAGCAATGTTTGCTTCCTGCGACTAAGCAATGTTTGCTTCTTGCAACTAAGCAATGTGAGCCTAATGCAACGGAGCAATGTAAACGCATTGCAACTGAGCAATGTTTGTTTCGTGCAACTGAGCAATTTTTGCTTCACGCAACTGTGCAATGTTTGCTTCATGCAGCTGAGCAATAAAAGCGTCATGCAACTAAGCAGTGTTAGCGTCATGCAACTAAGCAATGTTTGCTTCATGCAAATGAACAAGGTTTGCTTCATGCAACCGAGCAATGGTTGCTCCATTACCCTAAGCATTGTTTGCTTCATACCACTTAGCTATGTTTGCTTCATGCAGCTGAGCAATGTTGCTTCATGTAACTGAGCAATGTTTGTTTCATGCAACTGAGCAATGTTTGTTTCATGTAACTGAGCAATGTTTGCTTCATGCAACTAAGCAATGTAAGCGTCATTCAACTGAGCAATGTTTGTTTCATGCAACTGAGCAATTTAATCGTCATGCAACTGAGCAAGGTCAGCTTCGTGCAACTGAGCAATGTTTGCTTCATACAACAAAGCAATGTTTGCTTTATACAACTAAGAAATGTTAGCGTCATGCAACTGAGCAATGTTTTGCTGCATGCAAGTGAGCAAGATTTGCTTTATTCAACCGAGCAATGTTTGCTCCATTCACCCGAGCAATGTTTGCTTCATACCACTTAGAAATGTTTGCTTCGTGCAACTGAGCATTGTTGGTTTCGTGCAAATGAGCAATGTTTGTCTCGCGCAACTAAGAAATGTTTTGCTTCATAAAACTGAGCAACGTTTGCCTTATGCAACTGAGTCATGTTTGCTTCATGCAACTGAGTAATGTTTGATTCATACAATTGAGTCATGTTTGCTACATACAACTGAGTCATGTTTGCTTCATGCAACTGCGCCATGTTTGCTTCATGCAACTGAGTCATGTTTGCTTCATACAACTGAGTCATGTTTGCTTCATACAACTGAGTCATGTTTGCTTCATACAACTGAATCATGTTTGCTTCATAAAACAGAGTCATGTTTGCTTCATGCAACTGAGTCATGTTTGCTTCATACAACTGAGTCATGTTTGCTTCATACAACTGAGCAATGTTTGCTTCATACAACTGAGTCATGTTTGCTTAATAAAACTGAGCCATGTTTGCTTCATACAACTGAGTCATGTTTGCTTCATACAACTGAGCAATTTTTGCTTCATGCAACTGAGTCATGTTTGCTTCATACAACTGAGCAATGTTTGCTTCATACAACTGAGCAATGTTTGCTTCATACAACTGAGTCATGTTTGCTTCATACAACTGAGTCATGTGTGCTTCATACAACGGAGTCATGTTTGATTCATGCAACTAAGCAATGTAAACGTCACGCAGCTGAGAAATGCTTGCTGCTTCGTGCAACTCAGCACTGTTAGCGTTTTGCAACTAAGCAAGGTTGGCTTCGTGCACCGGAGCAATGTAAGCTTATTGCAACTGAGCAATGTTTGCTTCGTGCAACTGAGCATGTCTGCGTAATGTAACTCACCAATGATGGCATGTAATTGTGCAATATTAGCTTCATTCAACTGATCAACTTATCATTCCAAAGACCCTCATACATACATATACGTAAGTTTGATACGATCTGATATACGCTGGTAAAGAGGCATAAAGACCGTGGAGCAGTTTCTGGATACATGCTTGCTTTTTTAAGTTAATACGAGTGTAGCATTTTCTCTCGCTTAACAATTTATACGTAAGCATCCAAAAGTTATAAAAAATTGTAGTTTATTATGAATTTCGTATTTCAAAAGGGCGTTTTGTCATACGAATAACAGGATATAAATGTCGTTAAATATATTCAAATTAATTTCTTTAATATGAAAAACCTATTTGTAACTATGGTGTTTATCAACCCATTAGCCGTGTTATAACAGGTTGGATGTAAACAGAAAAGGGTGGTAACACATATTTTATGGCGTAAGCCAATTTATTTTAAACGAGTTTAAATGGGCTGTTTTGGGGAATAAATATAAGTAGTTTATTAGGAATTCCATCACCATATATTTCACGCATCAACCTCTCGCTGGCCTACACGTTTTTTAAACCCCCGTGGTAACACATTTATTCATCGCTCCGTCCGTCTGTCCGTCTATTAAACCGATACTCGTGTGGACAATACCTCATGACGATTAGTAGTGTTTAAAATGAAAATTCATGTAAAATTAGAGGGCTTCAAGGGGCCATACAGAGTGCAGGGCCATAACTTTCTATTTGAGCTGTACAAAATAAGGCTACTCCAAATTAAAGTAATGTTCTTGTGACTATTACTAGCACTAAATGGAGCGAACGAACGAAAACAACAATTAATTCTTACTTTTTTTGCAGCGAGCTTTTCAATTTCAATCGAGCGATACAAATAAGAAAGTTATCAATTTCAAAAAGGAGATCCTCTTGCACATGTGTATGAATTATAGCCCCTGATGTATAACAAATTGCAATATCATTGTGCACCCTGCAGCTCCAAAAGTATATGGCATTGGTTTTAATGGTGATAAGATAAGTGTGAAACATTAAAATCAAAATGCATGCTTTTGATGACAATATGTCTTAACCAAACAACATAAATACTATTTTGTAAAACGTCATCAAATGTATACTAGCTGTATACAAAAACAGAAATATGACACTGAATCAAGTTATTCTTATAACCTTTTGTTTATTATTTTGAGAAATGATTGTCAATTATTGATTTTAATGATCAATTCTTAAACCGAATAGCAACTGTCGTGCAATAAAGTTCTTTTTATTCATGCGCTTCAGATTAATTTATCATCTCTCATTAAAATATTTGAATAATACTGATAATAAAAACGTTTTAAAAGTTAAATACACATTTGGGTGTATAAAGCTTGATAAATACTAAATGAAAGGGAAATGTAATATCAATATTAAACATAATCAAGACATAACTAAGGAATACCGTTAGTGCCATCGTGGTTACACATTAAAATCCAGAGCGCGACAATGCGAGAGTGCGAGAATACGATGACGAGAGTGTGAGAATACGATGGCGAGAGTGCGAGAATAAGATAGCGACAATACGATAGTACGATGGCGACACTGCTATAGTCATATCGTACTGTCGCAATCGTATTGTCGCACTCTCGTCATCGAATTTTCGCACTCTCGTCATCGTATTCTCGCACTATCGTCATCGTATTCTCGCACTCTCGCATTGTCGCACTGTCGTCATCGTATTCTCGCACTCTCGTCATTGTATTCTTGCACTCGTCATCGTATTTTCGCACTCTCGTCATCGTATTCTCGCACTCTCGCATTATCGCACTGTCGTGATCGTATTCTCATACTCTCGTCATCATATTCTTGTACTCTCGTCATCGTATTGTCGCACTCTCGTCATCGTATTCTCACACTCTCGCATTGTCCTCATCGTTTTATCGCAGTCTCGTCATCGTATTCTCGCACTCTCGTCATCGTATTCTCGCACTCTCGCATTGTCGCCCTCTGGATTTTAATGTGTAACCACGATGGCCCTAACGGTATTCCGTACATAACCTATTAAGTTTTGACTGAATACATGGTTTAATTAACTCCGTACATTGGAAGGTGTCCCTCACTTTGAGCGACCTTAAGAGGACTTATATCATCTATTATCACTTGCGTGGGAGTCTTTTGCATGTGCGCTTGCTTGTTCAGTTCATACAAATCCTGGTTGTCTATTATAAAAAAGACACAAGCTCACTCGCCATTGGCGGGCATTTGATTATTAATCTCCAAGTTAGCATGTTTTTGTTGTATGAATGGTTGATTTATAATTACTAGACCAGGCGTCGCCTTATTTAAAGTGTTGAACCGGGACCCAAGAATCAAAGCTAATTGGCAGTTTGTTGACGCCAGGACTCATAAATTGATGTTACATAAATGACTAAATAAACAAATAACATCGTTTTTTGCTCATTTAATCGTTGTGACGATTTATTCGAGGTCATAAAATTAAACTATTATTAACTTTAGAACCATAGAATGTGGCTTCACCTTTGTATATATGGCATTTGTACCAGTGAATCAGATCGTCCTCTTGTCAATGGATGCATAGCGTTTGAACAAACAAACGGTTATTCGTTTGTATGTTTAAAGCATAAATTTGGAAATCACCTCCTGTTTCAGTTCAAATAAAAAGCAGTTATCCACCGATTATCTAAAGATTCGTGACACTGCGGCACTTTTCTATTGTAGCCATGGCCCCATTCTAATTTAAACCACGGGACTTTTTTTCTTAGCAGTCGGAGATTACAAATGAATCTTCGTAATAATAATTTTCGCTAAAACAAGCATGCTATTGTTGTGAAAATTCTGAATGGTAAATATGCCGACCATGCCTTTTTAATTTAGCCTGACTCTATTTCCCTTAAGTAAAGTGTGTGTGCGATGAATCTATTAGTGTACTCAATATAAAGTAAATACTTTGATTAATATGGGAATATTATTTAAAGTATTTACTTTATATTGAGTACACTAATAGATAACAAGTTGAATAAGTGTAGAAAACAAGAACCGTAAATTTCTTGTCAGTATAGTTTGAGTAATTGTCATTTGCATATTTTTTTTAATAGTACGTTTCCTGTGTGGAGAACAACTGTGCACATTTTGAACGTTTCAAATGAATATTATCATATATGTATTTCATATAAATATCGAGTACAATGACTGCAACTCTCTTTCTCAGTATTTGCAGAGCAATTGCCCTTTCTTGTTCAATTGTGGATATTCATACGTAATGTATAGATTAAATTACTTCTTTTCCGGTTGAGGATTACACTATTGTTATTGAAGGTAATCTTACACAAAAGTTCATATAATTATAAGAAATATTGAAGGGAAGTGCACTGTAGACATATCATAACTCTTTCTTCCGTACTAAATAGTATAGTAAGTGTTCTTGTTCAATTGTCTGTTTTTCAACAAATTATAAAATCAATTAAAACATTAAGTAAATTAAATCAGTTGTGATATTTTTATCAATATAAACTAATAATTGCAATAAGTACGGTTTTTTAGAACTTTTCTGTTTTCGTCATTCGTGGTTTACAGTCCATTTAAGATACAATTTGTGGGTCAATATCTCGCGGGCATTCGGCATTTAAAGTGACAGCATTTGTTATTGTTTTTTCTTCTGATTGTGTACGCATGTCAGTGTAAAGCGACACAAAACAATAAGTTGGATATTGCTGACTGAACTCCCGTGCAGAAATATAATGTTCATTCAATATTCATAATATTCATTGTAACAGTTTTGAAATATGTATACATATGTCGGCATAAGGATACAGAGCAAAACAAGACATGTAATGAAACAATATTGTAAAGTGTTGAGAATTTATAAATTGATTACAATTCAAAATGTGTAATAACTGCTTAGATTTTGTATTCCTCAACATTTCTAATTTAAAAAAAAGCAAACTACAATTTATAATTGATAAAAAAAAACAAGTACTGACAATAAAAGAAAATCGAGTAGATCTCTGCAAACTACAATTTATGATTGATAAAAATAGNTAATAATAATAATAATAATAATAATAAAGATAATAATAATAATAATAATAATAATAATAATAATAATAATAATAATAATAATAATAATAATAATAATAAAAATAAAAATAATAATAATAATAATGAAATAATTGTATTTATAATAATAAAAAATGAAATAATATTACTCATATCCATACAAAATACTTACCCTGTGTGAGTTAAAAGTTGAACGCGTCCGTTTTCTCCACTCCCTGGTCCTACAGTCAGATCATAGTTGTGCAGGCCGATCGGGTATTCCCCGGGTGTAGCGACCGGATCGAGTATGTACGTAACCCGTACCCTCACCTTAATTCCAAGGAGGACGGGAGAGGTAACAATAGTGCCTAAGCCCGGGTTGCTCGCTTTGATCAACTGCATGGTCACTCTGTCCCGCCGAGTGACCGCTTCAGTAAAGGTCGGGGCATTGGTTCTTAAAAAAATATCATAATATTTATCTTAAATTGCTTGGTTTATGTAGATCTTTGATTTTATAAAAGTAATAAGATAATTTATGATTGTCAGGATTTTTGCAACTTTGATCAAATATCATTCTTATGCCAGCAAACGTTTTTTAGTTCTAAGAGATTTTCTTTGTAACAAAGTAACAATCTTGATTCCAATAAGTCCATACTCCCACTTTCATTTAATTTAAGTTCATTTTATACATTAAGTTAACATGTTTGCCTTTCAATTCACTGACTTCATCCTTTATTTGTATGTTCAAAAGTTAATATTGTGCCTATACAATACCAGAACATGGTTGAATATAATTGTTCAGTTGAATCTCATTTTGGTTTAATTTTAATTAGCGGCATTGCTTTCGGTACATATATGATTATGTATGTTAAATCAGCTTTAATGTCGAGTAAACGTACATATTTATATATGAAATTGTAATCGTCTCTTGGTGAATACCTACATGTTCAAGTCTGACAGAGTTTGAAAACCTGCATCTACACTGGTTGTGTTACAATCTACGTCATACAATCGGTCGGTTATCGTAACGAAACCCGGGTATCCTTGTACCGTTACCTTTACACTAAATGTAGGGGCTGCATACTGAAAAACGGTGGTACAATATCGGTAGTATTGTACATCAAACACATTATTCAACAGTCAAAGAGTTCAGTTCATGAAAAGTATTCGAATAGGAATTATTAATATCAGCATTGATCCGAAACGAAATCAAATCATATTATTTTGGTGACATGAAGGTCTAATCGGCCAGGATCTCACACTATATTTAAGATGTATACGCTTGATCACCAGCTTGTAAACACTTACGGTAAAAATACCAACATACATATATGTAAACAAGAAACATTGATATTTAGCAGAAACCAAACTGTCGAACCAGATGTATCAATACGGAACTGACAAAGCCAAGGTTACACTTAAGGACTGCTATACGTTTTACTTGCAGCCTTATTGACCGACACAAAGTTATTGAGCCTGTACCACCATCAAATAAAATCAATAATTTGTATTTAAATATTCAGTTGAAAGCCAAAAGGTGCCATATGCAAAGAAGACTGATATATATGTCTAGCGTTCAATGGACAAACTACCGTCACAAAGCAGTTGTTGGTTGAAGAGTTCGGGGATGTTTGAGCAGCCAATACAGTGTTGAATTTAATGACAAGCTCGTTTACGGATCCCCCCGTGACTACGGTGCTTGTACAAGTGGTCGGCGCGTTGGCGCTGGCTCCATTCAGCGCCATGATTTGCACGGCGACACCGGTAGAGACTTGTGCTCGCATTGTCAACGTAAAGACGTCTGCATCGTCAGCGTCGTCATGATAGCAGCGTTTTTCAACTGTAAAGCGAAACCTATATATAAACATTAACCGGACGCTAACAATCGCATGTTCCATATGCATATAGCAATAATTTCAAATGCAGATATAAGATATAATATATTACTAGATAGTATACCTCACATAAGTATGTTTCTTCTTTGCGAATATAAATTACACAGGTCCGTTGTTTGAAAAGTGCCCGTAAGGATGCACGCGCATCTTATAGTGCCCGCTAGAATGTTGTGAAAGTTTCAAAACGCAAATATATTTCGGTTACAGTTTCTTTGAACTAAAACTAAATAATTATCAGTCTAACATCTATATTTAATGTCATTAAATGGGTACACATTGGTGGAATTTGTTTATTGAAATTGACATATAATTTCTACATAATGTTCGGTATACTATCAGAAATTGAAAACCTCACTTCGGGCCCAATGGCAGAATAGTGAACAACCAGGCAGCCCCGAAGAGTGTATCGACCTCAGCCTTCGGCTTCGGTCCATATACTATTCGTGGCTGTCTAGCTGGTCACTATTCTGTCATAGGGCCCTCATTGAGGTTTTCTATTTTTTATATATTATTGTATTGCGCTTAATAAAATAATGTCTTTCTCGATACTAAGTTCGTGTAACACGTGTATCTTTCTAACACATATTGGATCATATTTAAGAATGGAAAGCTAAATTTTACTCACATCCATAAGCGCCATTCTGAAATATTAAATATAAAGCTATATAATTAACAAATAGTGAGATATTTAGTATGTTATATAAACTAAGTAAATAGCACATGTAGAAATTGCAAAACAATTTTAGTTGTTCGTCATGATATATCAAAGCACACACAAATCGATGGTTAAGTGTTAACTGTTGTTTCTGTTTAATATTCCTTTATATTTCACAATAGTTTCATACTCAACCAGGATTCGTGCAGAAAAAGAAGTTCCGTTTGGAGCTAGTTGAGATTGTTTAATTTCTACATTTTGTTTTTTGTTTAACACAAAATATTATGAACATTTTATTTGTTACGTTTCGTATGTCATAAGCTAACAAAACAGTTGATTCAAATATGTAGCTATTTCCTTTAACATGAATTGTGTCAACAAGCCTCTCAAAATTTTAGCGATTTAATTTCATTTATGTTGCTATTAATTAAAACATAATACAAATTACTTTGGTGATTTTGAAGATGATAATGCTAACGAATTGTGCCAACAACGATGATTATAATGACAACGATGATGATAATGATATTAAAACGGTCGAAGAAAGGAGACTGTTCCAAAGTTTCACTAATATATTTACCACTTCAACGCAACGTTATGTTGACTAATAGCGATCTCACTTTGGTCTTGAAAACCGAAGTTAGGTTGACAACAACGTGCGGTACTACAGTGCAATCAGTTTACACAATAGCGGACATGCGCAGTGCTTTCAGTACTTTGATTTTCAATTACGGTAGCTAACAATAACACGTTAACATTCTGTTTTTAATAGAAAATAAAAGATGTATGAAAACTCACGATAAACACGATGACGACTACAAGGCACACGTGTAGGATGTCGTTGTTGGTCATTTTCTAAGGCGGTATCTATTCCGGTTTGTTCTTGCAAGAATAAAGACTTAAATAAATTCTTCTAAAGAACAAACAGGTATTTTGCTAAACAATAATCGTAACATTTTAGGTAGTGATCAGTTGCAAATATTAATAAAAATCGACAATTTAAAGTAAGTATGCACGATTTTTATGTGTGTTAAATTGTAATATAGTGATAAAAATATGTTACAATAACACAACATAGGCAAGAAAAATTATACATTGAAGACAAATTTCATAAAGTGCAGCAAAGACAAGTTAGCGCTGGTTAAAGCCGATGCCGACACTTTTACTCGTATTTGTTAGGAAACAAAATTGTGTCTTTGTGTCGTATGAACGAATCTGCACTAAAACTAAATTTACAATCACATCGTGCATGCATGATATACATGCTGGCGAATTCGACTTCCAGCCATTTTCGATTTCAGATTTAAATATCTGGCTTATTCCGCATTTTTCGACACATGTTCTTCTTAACTTTTATTTTAATTTATATTGAAATATAATGTATAATAAGTTTTTACACATTTTATATAAATTCATAAATATTTGACAAAATCGTGCATACTCTCTTTAAATGCAAACATATTGAATGCTAATTGTATAGCCCGTTAAATAAACCCATTCTAATTGTATGTAGTATTTTAGATCATTTGTTGTACACTTATTAAGATACTTTAATTCTTTAAAAACATCACACTGCGAACATGTTTGTGTTTGTAGGTAAGAACATGAATAAAATATTCATACTGAAATAAAAGTTTAATTTATATTGTGTTTGCCTATCATTATAGTCGCTTAAATAGTTTGACCGTAAACATATAAAGTCGTAAATAAAACTTCAAATAATTACCTTCTATCTTGAAAGCGATATTTCCTTTGAAAAAAACACGTTTATGGTATAGCTGTAATCCGGATACGGTTTACTTCATTACTGAAGCAGACACTTAAAAGCGTATTGGCTAGATACTGAAGCATCTGCGCATAAATGAGTTTGCTCTTTTTGCAAGAGGGCGTGACTTTGTTAAGGTTTCTGCGCATTAAAAGTGGCGCTAAATTGAATTGTAAAAATGGCAGATGGATCGACTGATAAAGTTTATTTGCGATTTAATCATATACAGCACATCGTCCAAACACAACACAGCAAAAATAAATGATAATAATATGTATTCATAATGATATAATTTGAGCTTGAAATACGAATGAACAGTCGGGCTGCAGCCGGAAAGGTACACATAAAACAAAATACAAACACACTTAAAGGCACTTCTGATATGTTGACGGAAGTGTTGCTGCTACAAATGACGACGACAAAAGCTATTTACGATAGTGATGCTCATTATCATCATATTGAATACAGTGAGTTTCATACGATGATTCATTGCACGTGGACGTTAATAGCTAAGTAAAAAAAATCTTTTTTTAACCCCCACTGACCCTAGGTTGAGTGTTGGATCAATTTTGCAAAATTCACTTAAATAGCAATTAGATGTGCGATCCTTTTATTTACAACTCTCCTTGGGTGGAATGGAATTAATGCAATCATAACACCGTATTTCACCCACGGTTAATCTGTCTTTTTTGTTCATGTTATTCCTTTATGGTTTCCTTATGAAGCTTTTGTTATTCTACTTTAGTTCGCTTAAGATGTTTACGATTTTATATGCGCACGCTGTATTCGGCATAACGGGTGTATAGATCGTGCAACGCATAATTAGTGTAGAAGTGTAGATTCTTGTCAATAGATAGTTTGCGTTAAGTGCGGAAGCTGTCTTAAATTGTTTGCAGGTATTATCACCAGCATTTTTTAAATAAATGTGAGCACAGAACTATTAATGGGTAAAGGCAACGTGCTAAAAGAAACAAACAGCACTTTTTTGTTTCAACATTAGTATCCAAGGGCAGTGGTTATAAAAACCAGTACCTTTTGCGTATACCGTCTAAATGTTGGTCGATAAGGTTGAACTTATACCATATCATCAATATTAACAAGATGTTTGTAAAACACGTATCCCCCAAACTGGCATGACGTTTAAATCATGTCAATTACCCACAGTTATACATCTTTGATCAGTATTATGATTAATTTAACTGGAAGGACCCTAGGAGTGTAACCACCATGTCATATAGGATTAAATATCAATAATTGAACGTATTTATTGATGGCAGTACCAGCATTTATCAGTGTCAAATGTTCAGAGTTATCTGTCTGCTTTACGGATTGTTTTTAGGAGTATAAATGGTAGTTAAAACCCATTGATGCCTTGTGGACTCTCCCATCCTTCTAAATTGGATCAATTTATTTCCAAAATTAGGGATGTCTAGTATATTTATTTCTGTATTTAGAATATTTCTTACAGAAATTCCTTTAAGCAAAGAGCGCAGACCCTGATGAGACGCCGCATCATGCGGCGTCTCATCTGGGTCTACGCTGTTTGCCAAGTCCTTTTTTTCTAGACGCTAGGCATAAATGACTATTGCAAGTGTATACCTTCATGTTTAATCAGCTCATGTGATCTTGAACTTGTACTTGTTCATCTAGCAATCGGTAGGCGTCTTCTTGTATTCAAATTAACCATCCTACCAAGTTGCAAGATCATTCGTCAAAGCGTTCTTTATGTATCGTGCGGAAACCTTATGATCCACGGACCGACAATCTGAACAACCGACCAACCGATGGACAGGTGCAAAGGAATATGTCCCCGCTTCTTCGACGGGGCATAATGCAAAAATAGTTTATGTATACAGTGAAATTACACCGACATAAATTCAAAAAGTCTCATATACAACAATGTACAAATGAAAACCTGAATTAGGGAAATTATTTTATCCTCAGATTAATATGTTATTTAATTTTGTTTAAATTAAAGAAACGTCGAACGCTTATGAATCACACCCGCATTCATTATCATAATCACACCGCAATTGCAAAACAAAAAATCACGAACAAAATGAGATATTAATTTAGCTGAAGAACTAACGCCCATAATTACATCCGACCGTTCCGTTATTTAATGTGTTTTTATCATCTAATTACAATTTTTTATACAAGACTTCAACCTCAACATGTAGCTACATTTCAAAGTTGGCAAAATGATAGATTCCCGTTTGAATAAAATGCACTCTCATGGAAGGTGTGAGTAAAACACTGTATACATAAATAAATTGTAGACAATTTGCATAAAGTGTCCAAACATAAAATGATAGAACGCCCTTAATATGTGTTACTATGGTGTTTTCAGCTATATCAGTATTGTATTTCGTTCTACTCATCTCGACTACCACATGTAGATATAGAATGACGGCGGTTGGTAGTGGTAATATATCCAGCCCAAAATCACGTTTCTTCGCCAGAATATATTTGTGTTGTATCAGACAAAAACTAAATAATTGTTTGATTGAACATGACAATCAAGTGCTGTGTATTTTATGGGTAAATGCGAAGATTGGTACAATGTTGATGTGATTTGCGTATTCGCATGCAACAGTGTTTAATATGTACAGAACAAAGGAGTATCGGGAAATTTAAACTCCCGAAACATAATAAGGAGAGAACTTCGTGTTAACATCCGATAGTATTTTTTTAAGTCGAATGTACAATTTGCTTTACAATGTAGGACAATTCTTGAAACACAACACTGAACAATATGCTGTGTGATTTAATGTGTGGTTACATGTACATCCTTGGAACGAAAATGCAAAATATTAAGTTCTAAAACCGTTTTTAACGGCTAGTCGTATGCCACAAGAAGCACAGAATTAATAATAAAAAGCACACACCTGTGTTGATTTACATTAACCTAATGGCATTTCCATTCACTTAAACTGCAATAAAATAGAAATGAAAGTATGACACGGCTAGTATTTGGTCACTCAACTTATAACAGCCATCAATTTTATAACTAACGATACATTTGCCATCAGTCAAAAGCGATAATATTTCTTTCATCTTTAAAATGTTTCTTTGAAGGAAAAAAAAACAGAAACACAAACTGATCCACTAGTTTTAATGTTTTAAATTCAATCCCTATGTTTTACTGTATATGATAATTCTTCAAAAACATTCACATAAACAGTGCTTTGCACTTAGTTCGAAAAATATACATGGACGGTTTCAGTCGAAATTACATTTCATCTACAAAATATCAAATTAATGAAATATCTTATGTTTCCATTAAAATTAGTTCCGCCACGCCTTTTGATCGGCAAATGTTTGACACCTGTACACACCCAGAGATGAAATGTTAAATTGAGATGTTTTCATTTTTTACCAATTAAGAGATAAAATAAATGGGAATCTTTCATTAATACTCGATTTTCTTCATTGGTTACGTCTGGGTTAACACAGGATAAACAAAATATATATTAATATTGTATAATTTGCATAAATTTAATAAGTTTTGTGTTTGATATCAGAAAAAAAAGGAGTAAACACGTGAAGGGGTGTAAATTACTGTATACAAAGTTTTAGGCGACAAAGGTGTAGCGTTATTTGATCTTTTTCTTTTAACTGCGTCACTACTTGATTTGCGTTGTTAATGAAAGGACACAACTTATCGTGCGCATGGGCCGATACAACATTAATATAAACATTGTTTGTCCTTCAAAATATTCCTTTTATCGACCTGTACATGATGTTTGACATATTGGTTGGAGAGAAAATATTAATTTGTTAAAATATAACGTTTGAAATCAACAACACAAGATATACACAGTTTATTTAACTAGTCTCTCTTACTTGCTGACAATTGGACTTATCAAGAAGGTCTTTGTGAGCTTTACAGTTGCATTAATGTTAACCTAAAGCAATCAAAACTAAACCACAATAAGTAATCTTTGTCGGGACAATGAACACACTGATATGTGTCGCATTCTGAGAAAACTGGACAAAATGCTTGTGCGTAAAGCGTCATCAAAGATTAGCCTGTGCAGTCCGCACAGGCTAATCAGGGACGACACTTTCCGCCTAAATTGGATTTTTGTTAAGAAGCGACTTCATTTAAACGAAAAATGTCATAAAAGCGAAAAGTGTCGTCCCTGATTAGCCTGTGCGGACGGCACAGGCTAATCTGGGACGACACTTTACGCACATGCATTATGCCCAGTTTTCTCAGAACACGACACAATGAGTCCGTTTTTGTCAGGACAATGAACACACTGACATTAGAACTAAAAGAACTAACTTATCAATGAACTTATCTACTGAAATGACAAAATACATGCGGGTCATATATTATTATTTAAGAATGTTATATTGTTCCCCATTTGAAGGTAAGCAATTTCCACCCAATTCAAAGGAAACTTTAGTTTCAACCATGTAAAACCTAATCAATCTCAACTCTGTAGGATCTTCAATTGACCGAAGCACGGTTAATTTGATACTTAATGTTCGTCTGTGCATGGTCAATATTTTAAAGCGCAATGACAAAAGAATGTATTCGAAAATTGCAGTGAATATTTAACCCATTTATGCCTAGCGACTAAAAAAAAAAGGCCTTGGCAAACAGCGTAGACCCAGATGAGACGCCGCATAGACATCCCTAATTTTGGAAATGAATTGATCCAATTTCGAAGGATGGGAGAGTCCACTAGGCATAAATGGGTTAAATCTACACGCTGATAGCCTAGAAAGACTGTAGAAAAGACATTAGACTGGCAAATAAGACTAGATGAAGGTTAGAATAAACTTCTATTTCACCAGTTGGTAATAAATGTCGGTTTGTAAAGGATACATGCTCCTTTTGAGATATGGGTACTACGTAGTTATGAACGTTATCATTCGAATATTTCGGCGACATACGCAAATGATTTATATTAAATATATGAAGTTTCTGTTCCAGCTGATGTTTTGATAAATAATAAATGTGGAGACTGAAGAACATTTTTTTGCCGAATTAAACCGTTTCGTTTGCGCTTTTTTGTTTGTACCGTTTATTTTACTGCTACATATGATCGCTTCATCGCAAAGGTTGATATATAATGATCTAAATTTGTTTCGTGTAACAATCTCTCTCAACACTCTGCAATTATGTTTTCTATGCAATTATTATATGCAAGTTTTAAAAGTCTTATAACATCCCTAAATGTTTAGTATTAAAATCATTAAAAACCCATGCATGAACCCATCATAATTCTGACACGGAACGCAAAATTGAGCGTTATGGTCACAGTTTACAGTGTCTACGGTAATGTTTTATGTGACATCAAATTGTGATATTGACATAAAAAATATTATAATTTCTGATTGTGTAAAATTATTTAGGTCTTTGATTTTCATTTACTTAAATTTTCATTATAACCAATAGGGATATTTGTATTGAACATTATATATAATACTAACACAGATTTTTGCAAAAGATGGCAACCATGCGCATTTATTTGTAAAGTTGTCTATATTTGAACTCACTGTTTATAGTATACAAACTTCTCACTTCAGTTCCACTTTTCAGAGGGCTCTGCTTGTTTGGTTTTAATTATTAGATTTCATTAATTAGATGTATATGTGAAAATGAAGCATATCTTTTTGTGTCAGAAAGAGTGAAGTCCTACTTAAAAATGTTCAGTTTGAAATCAAAAAACGGCAATAACCATTCATTAGAGGACAACACCTTTGAAGAGAGCAACACTGCTTCAACCAATGATGATCGGATCCGATTGTTCAGGTGCCTTGGAGTCATTCAAAAGGACACAATGCCAAAGTGTTTCCTTTGTATTAATAAATAACCATTTCTTAACTGTTACAAAATGAATGCCTCTATTTCAAGAAGTACTTAAATAACACCATGCAAGAAAGTTAATGTAATTCGTTTTTAATGTGGCGGATATTATTTTTCGCCACAAAGACAGTTTAAATCCAATATAAACGAATTAATAACACTTTAGTTTTCCACCATTTTTATTTCCAAGGACAGTCCAAATTTTATAAAGAATACTTCAATATGATGTTACATCTTGGTAGCTCTTTCTTACAATGGCACGAATGGTCCTTATATATTCAACAAAGACTCATAATTTGGGCGGGAACCATAAATAACATGGCGCTCCGTTGACATTTCAGAAGGGTTAACGGAGCTTATACTCATGGCGCTCCGTTGACAGTACCAGAGCTTATATGACAAGCTTACAAAACATGCCAGCGGAGCATATGCAGTAACAATTCAAACAAAATACATGAGAATAATCGCAATCTTCGCAACAGTTATAACCCGAGATTGTTTTAATTGCATATCGAAGATCACAAAAGCTACAGTACAGGATTCTGCTCAAAAGGGGAGGTATTAACAGTTGACATATTCCGTCACATTTTGCAATAATTTAGACCGCAACATCCTGTAATTTCACTCTAGATCGTTCCCTAGACTGCGTTCACATAAGCTATCTGTTGGAGATTCGAACATCTTTTATACATTGATCATTACATGTGGTGAAATAATTTGCTAAAGCGGTTATATTGTAGAGCTTCAACTGGATGATCAAAATAAGTTGTAAATAGTGAATCTCTTACATTGTACATATATCCTTCTGTTGAGTCGCAGTACAATATTAAATAATTATTTACCAACAATTCAACTTTACAGATATTGGTCGCACTACGAGATTTATGCAGTTATTTCAATAAGTGTACGACACGATCTACTCATTGCATATGTTTTGCCAGTAATTTGAGTGTTGCGTGCAAGAACCTTAACCCTTTGCATGCTGGGAAATGTGTCGTCTGCTAAAATGTCGTCTGCTGAATTTCTAAAATTAGCATTTTCTTTGATTTTTTTCAAATAATACTATCAGAATAGCAAACAGTTTGGATCCTGATGAGACGCCACGTTCTGTGGCGTCTCATCTGGATCCAAACTGTTTGCAAAGGCCTATTGTTGTCTTATACATAAACTAGTAAATACTTCGTTAGTGTTGACATGACGCACATCTTCATAGTGTTTTCTTTTTAGAAATGGAATTGTCAAATGTCGTCGCTTTATATGTGGGTATTCCTGTATTTACAAAATAGCTTTGAAATGCATTTATCAAATCAGTTTTGGCAATGTTATTCGGTAATTACGTGTGCAGCTTTTTCTTGTGAAGTTTCCGTGTCTGTCTTTTTTATTGTTGTTGTACTGTATTATTAAATAGCGGAATTGGCTGTCTTACTCCAGAAAAGATATATCTAACAAACACAATGTAGATAGCAGTTTATTCGTCAGTATTGTATTAAAAGATAAAAAGCTGAACGACAAAAAGTGTAAAAACAAAGTAATTTAGCAAATAGATGCAGGTTGACAATGAAAAGGGTGGAAATTAAATGTGCGCAAAACGCGAGTACTCTATTGTTAAGGTCAATGACAGCCTTCGCGGCCATGTGCCAAACGCTTTCAATGATTCGCTACTTTTCGAAAAACATGTAAAGTTTGATTAGTGAAAGAAACATTCTTCGTTTTTATATTGTGAATAAACAAACAGGAACTTACCATTTTCGCACGGGTTATACTGGCAATAATGCAATAACGTCACGGTGTATGTATGCAATGGTTTTCGCATAAATAATCCCTCAACACAATGCAAAACAAGGGACAATGTTTCAAAACTACACCGATTATTTGATAGTTATTCGGTTCCTACAATAAAGTCAATTTTCCTCGATACGTTTTTCCGATTTTCCACTCGAAGACACAGTTATAATGTTAATAAGTTGCACTGGCCCCCTGCTTTTCGTAAGTTTCAACTTGCGACATTAAAAATACAATGTTGCAACCGGGTTAACCTGACCCAGTCAAAAGTCGGTATAACCTTCACATTACCGAATAAGGTCCCTTGTTCACTCAATGTTCAAATTTGCCTAGACAATAAAACGTCAATTGCAGTAATTATTAAAACTCAGGAAAATAATCCATGTTAAGAACATGGTTTTATAATGTTAGGTTATGTTCGTCTCCCTTGGTCAAACTAATGTCACCCGATGCATTTGACAATTTAACGTTTTAACCGCGTTACCCTTTACGCAAACATAACGGTGTGACTTTTAGACTTAAAACGATTGAAGGGAAGTAACCGAGGAGCAGGATATGATAACATATATGCTGGTTTTTTCTCCCCTCTTAACCTTATGAATATGAACCTTTAAGTTGCTACCGTGTTAACTTTACGCAATTATAACACTCATTACCTTCGAATGGCCGGAAACATTCTCTTAGACTCTGTATAGACCAAAGCGCAATGCCGAAAGCATGAAGTCCAGAACATAATTTTGTAAACTATTGAAGGGAAATAATGCATATACAAATAAGGTTTAAATATCTTGCCCACGTGCTTGACTAAAGTAATGCAATCAATTGCAAATGTAAATTTAAGTTTCAACCTTTTTAATATTAACAAAATACAAATCATGACTCTGACATCGAACACAGACACACTGTATCCGTCTGTGCCTATTTGCGTAATGTCAGAGACACGTAGTCGTGTGCAATGAAGTGAAGATTTTAACTTTTGAAGGGAAGTTATCTATTTGAACAATATGTTTTTTTAATTCACTGTTTTGTTTTCCCCCTGCTTCAAACTAAGTAGTGCAATCCGATTCAAACGATTTTGAGACCGAACACACTCTTTCAGAAACTACTTGTACTTCTATGCCTGTAATAGATGCACAATGGCAGAAGCACGTAAGCTGGAATAGCGTGAGTAGTTTAAATATTGAAGGGTAGTAATCAATGCGGATAATATGGCTATACATTGAATTGTTTATTGGCCCCTCTTGCTTCAGTTATTTAATATGCAATATGCAACTGAACATTTAAGTTGCATTGTGTTTACCTGACGCAATTACGTTTGTATGACACAGTATCTCAAACACTCATTGTATGTCTGAACCAAGACAATAACTGCAATGACAGAAGTTCGAACACCAGTAAATGTGTGTGTTCTTGTTGTTGTTTTTTCACTACTAAACAAATGCTAAAAGATTGGGAAAAAGATAACTGTTATATTGCTCCACATATAAAAGAAACAGCGTCCAATGTTAGCTTGAAAACAACGTCTTATGGCACGAATTTTCATGTGACAATTTTCAAATCTTCTGATTGCACATATGTAAATAAAGCGGATTGCAAGCAGATGATAAGGCCATAAATACTGTAAATTGTTGTTCTCGTGTTTACGAGCGCGGATGAAAAAGGCATATAATTTCTTCATTACTTCTCTATTTGAACATCAAAACAGTTTCAAATTTTGCCTGAATGTATTGCATCATTTTCCATGTATAAAATTAAAACAAAATGGTTAGACATACTACTTTCGAATAGGTACAAATATACCCTGGCGCAGTCCAAAAATTGGCCTAGACACATACCGACAACATTTTTATGTTTAAATAACATAAACATTTCGTTGCTTTACAAGATCTTTGGAACTGCCCATGTTGATGACATTTTAGGCAGCTGCCTTACCAAGTGGGCAAGTGCATGTTGTTCTGATGCATTGATCTTCCATAGAGTTATTGCTTCGAGTTCTTGGGCCCAGGATTTCAATTTACAAATACATTGACAAATCGTATATCGTGGAGAATCAATAAGTTTCATCGATATTCTTATTTTTGTTTGAACTTACATTTGCAATCTGATACAAACATCTTGAGTGCTGTTCAGTTCAATGAATGTCAATTGCAACAACAGCTTATGTACAGATTTGGATGGTTGTGTACACCAATTTTAAGTATTCGTTTGCTATCATCACAAGAATGTTAAAGTTGACCTATGATGTTGTAAGAGAGGTTCGGACTGCAGCATCATTCTGTTCATTTTCTCTTATTTTTAAATAATATTTGATAAATGTCCGCCAAATAAAGGAACAATAGTCACTTATATAATTGCTTTGTGAAAAGAGCCTATCTTTAACAAAAGAAATGTGATAATTACAGAGTNAGACAACAAATTTCCCAGCATGCAAAGGGTTAACTTAACAGTTTATGAGGTCCTTCTGATCCTGAGGCTGCTTTATGTGTGTACCCAGAGTGTGTCCCACGATTCCTATCAAATTAACTTACGAGACTCAAGAAAGTTGTGAGAATTTTAAATTAAAGCTGCAATTTCCAGCTGTTAAGTTGTAACTGAAAGATTTTCAATTTTATTGTGGTCTTGTGTTGTGGAGGGAAACTGTAGTACCCAGAGGAAACCCCATTAATGACTCAACCTTGTAATGGTTATCTCAAGAGTATCAAGGTCACCAGGTCAAGTCTTTGACCTTAAGCTTGTCGGGGCTGTCATGGTCCTTTTGTTTTTATAAAGCAAGTTTTTTTTTTGTGTCTTATGTACTTAAGGGCATTGATAGACAACTTAATTTAATGAATAACTATTATAAATGTTTCAAATTTATGTCAGTTTAATAGTTAAATTAGAACTGCTGTCACTAAAATCATTTTTGATCAATAACAATTTTAAAGCAAATGGAGCACAATAAACTTGAAAGCAATTACCCTTTTTTGTGAATATATAAGTCCATCTTAGCACATGAATCCCAGTTTTGCCTAATTTTCAAACCATTTACTTCCAATACGTATTTCCAATCAGGCAAAGCAGCGCAGATCTCGTGCAAAAGGAACGCAGAGTGGGCGCGGTATGAAAGGTCAAGGTCAGCGAATTACGCTGCCACGACTTGGGTTTGAGGGAAACAACACGCCTTTCTACCTTCAGATACCCAAAGAGCCGTATTACAAAGGCCATCAGTGAGTTTCTTTTGTTCTAGTGGCATTGATTGGCAGTTTATTTATCTGTTAAAGTGAGTATGAACGATTTTTATATGTGTTAAATTGTAATATATTGATAAAATTATGTTACAAAAACACTAAATAGGCAAGAAAAATTATACAGTGAAGACGAATTTCATAACATGCAGCCAAGACAAATTAGCACCCCGAGCCGATTGTGACCAAGGTATTTCATAAATATTTTTCTACAATAACCGAAGCATTCGTCTTTTTATTAGGATCGGAGTTAGTGTTTGTGTGTTGTATGAATAGGTATCGTTGCAGGAAATTAAAATGATCTGTAAAACTAAATTTAGATTCACATCGTACACGCATGATATACATGCTGGCGAATTCGACTGTACAGACATTTTTGATTTTAGAATTGAATATCTGGTTTATTTCGCACTTTACGAAACATGTTCTTCTTAAGTTTTATTTTAATTTGTATTGAAATATATGTGTAATAAGTTTTTACGCATTTTATTCAAATTCATAAATATTTGACAAAATCGTGCATAGTCACTTTTAACTATAACACATTTAAATAAAAGTCCCATCTTTTTTATTTATTCAATTTATCTACAGTTTAAATAAGTTCTGTTGAAGGTAAATGTAGTTTTTTCCAATGAATCACTGAAAACTCTGTCATATTTATGAAATTGCAAGTGACAATGTCTGCATTTATATACGATTGGTATGAAATGAATATTCAGTTTGTAGTAAATGAGCATTTGGATTTCCTCTAGAGGCTTCCTTCATCAGCTACTATCGTACACATTCTATATAAGGTGATGTTTGCATTTTGGTTTGGTAACTTGTTCATATGATATAATTTCTTCAATATTTAATTTGTGTAAATATTTCTGGACTTCTTGTTAAACACACAAATCAAATTATTGTAGCCCCATACAAACTCAAAGGGGCTATACCAGAATTCAGGGGTTCTGAAATATTTTAAGAGTCTACTTGTCCACGGACAAGTTGNAATTTCATAAAATGCAGCAAAGACAAATTAGCGCCCCGAGCCGATTGTGACCAAGATATTTCGTGCATATTTTTCTACAATAACCGAAGCATTCGTCTTTTTTATTAGGATCGGAGTTAGTGTTTGTGTGTTGTATAAATAGGTATCGTTGCAGGAAATTAAAATGATCTGTAAAACTAAATTTAGATTCACATCGTGCACACATGATATACATGCTGGTGAATTCAACTGTACAGACATTTTCGATTTTAGAATTGAATATCTGGCTTATTTCGCATTTTAAGACACATTTTCTTCTTAACTTGTATTTTAATTTGTATTGAAATATATATGTAATAAGTGTTTTACACATTTTATTCAAATTCATAAATATTTGACAAAATCGTGCATACTCACTTTTAACTATAACACATTTAAATTAAAGCCCCATCTTTTTTATTTATTCAATTTATCTACAGTTTGCATAAGTTCTGTTGAAGGTAAATGTAGCTTTTTTCCAATGAATCACAGAAAACTCTGTCATATTTATGAAATTGCAAGTGACAATGTCTGCATTTATATACGATTGGTATGAAATGAATATTCAGTTTGTAGTAAATGAGCATTTAGATTTCCTCTAGAGGCTTCCTTCATCAGCTACTATCTTACAAATTCTATATAAGGTGATGTTTGCATTTTGGTTTGGTAACTTGTTCATATGATATAATTTCTTCAATATTGAATTTGTGTAAATATTTCTGGACTTCTTGTTAAACACACAAATCAAATTATTGTACCCCCATACAAACTCAAAGGGGGCCGGGCTATACCAGAATCGTCTCTTTAAAAGTTCTCACCTTTCAACGTACATGTACAATGTTCAAACTTGCTTGGATTTTTCCTTATAATATGAATTTGTGTAGGTATATCATATTGCCCTCATATATGTTAAAATTTAGAAAATGTATGCCCCTTTTTAAATTTAGTATTGTTACCATAGACTATTAGCAAAAATCCCAGAAACTAAAATATCATGATTTTTATTTGGTATGTTATATTGTATATAATCCAAATACGCAGTTTCATCAAATCATGACCCTGAGATCAAAAGCCAAAAAGCCTAATTAAACAGACACTTAAATGTTTATGCTGCTAATTTACATGCAATTTTATTTGTAAGCAATAAAAGACGTAAAAAAGCTCTGCTTGATTCTGGATCTGATCCACTGACGGACACCAATGGTTTGTCATAATCAATCACTATTCCCTTTTGTGTTTTCAGTTTACGACGAGAGTACCCTCCCTTGAGTCTTCACACGCTGCAGCGCATGATCGATCTCGGTCGAGTAAACACGTCGCAACCCATCGATCTGAACGCCATATGTAACTCAGCTATTTACAAGTTGAACCCCAAAGACAAGGAGTATGGAGTCAATTTGACGGATGAGGTATACTAGACTGAGTCAAGGAATATGCCAGTTTGCAATATATCATGAAGGTTTAATCTTAAGCAAGCTAATAAAACCCGTTTTGGAAAAACTGGGCTTTATGCATGTGCATTAAGCGCCATCTCAGATAAGCCTGTGCATTCCGCACAGGCTAATGAGGGATGCAACTTTACGCTTTTATTTTTATATTTTTGGTTCAAAGGGAGACCCTTCTTAGTCTTAGTGAAAATCCATTAAGGTGGAAAGTGTCGTCCCTGATAAGCCTGTGCAGTGCATTAAGCCCAGTTTTTCCAGAACGAGGTTCTAATTATCATGTGCCTGCCTCTCGATGAACCAGAAGTATTAATTAATATTTTATTTAAAATGCACTTCATTTTTGGAATTAAAATGTGATATGTGTTGTTCATATTTTCCCAAATCTTAATTTTGGATTTATGTCTAACCCTCACAAATTGATGTTTGTGTGTTATATGAACTTATAATAAAACAAAAAAGCAAACTAGTTGTTTAAATTAAGATCAAGTTGTCATTCATAGATGAAATCACTAGCTTTAGAAGTTTGTTGTCATTTTTTTAGGAACAAAAAACAAACAAAACTACTCTACTTGTTTCTAAAATAGCTGCCATGCGGCTTCAAAGCGCAGTAGGGGGCATTGTGTTTAAAAAACACAGCTCTTTTTTTATCATTTTTAAGGAACTAAAACCCTTACAATACTACTTTGCAGTGATACTCAAATGGCTTTTTGGGGATCGACTAAAACTTTTGTTCACCTTTCAGGGAGCTGACATTTTCAAAGCCCTTGTCAATATTGAAGTACAGTGGGCAGAAGAATCTACCATAGCAGCCATCGAGCGTAACGGCGGAATGATCACAACACGCTTCTATGACTTTCCAAGTTTGCAAGCAATCGTGGACCCAGAGTGGTTCTTCAAGAAAGGCGTTCCGATACCTCGATGCTCCTTGCCACCCAAAGACGCCCTGGAGTATTACACGAATCCGGAAAAGCGAGGGTACCTTGCCGATCCAGAGAAAGTACGACAGGCGAGGTTTGAGTTGGCACAGAAGTATGGCTATGAGCCGCCAGATTATGAAAACGGACCCTATGCGGAACTGTTTAAGAAACGGAAGGACCCTAGGCAGATTTTCTTTGGTTTAAGCCCGGGCTGGGTGATATGCCTGAAGGACAAAGTAATTATTAAGCCCAAAGATGAGGATTACCTGCAATATTACCATGCTTGAACGTGGCTAGATAATGCTTAGTGTGGATATTGATAATTCTTAAAGCTAAACAAAGTACTATTTTGTCATTTTTTTAAATATCATATATGAAATTTTTTGGAATAAGAGGATTTACTATTTTCTGTATTCAGAGTTCAGTCTCTAATTATACATGGTTAAATCAGTGGACTGTCGCCCAATTATCTCAACAGACCTGAGTGGATAACAATTTGGTGGGCTGTGCTCTGAAGAGTGTCTTGTGCTGATTGTTAATGACATGAGCCTTGCTGGGGAAAACAGGGTTATATGCATGTGCTTAAAGTGTCATTCCAGATTAGCCTGTGCTGTCCGCTTATGCACATCAGGGACGACACTTTTTGCTTTTATGGTATTTTTCCTTTAAAGGAAGTCTCTTCTTAGCAAATATCAAGTTAAGGCAGAAAGTGTCGTCCATGATTAGGCTGGGCTGACTGTACAGGCTGATCTCGGACAATACTTTACGCACATGCATTTAACCCCTGTTTTCAAAGAGCAAGGCTCATATGTAAATGTTTGGCTGTGATAATTATTAATTAAGAATACTGAATTTCAGAGTTAAGTTAAACAAGGAAATATTAATATTGTTGATTACAAACAACTTTAATGTTTATGAATTTATTAATAGAAAGCAACAAAATAAAAATCATTTCATAGCAATACACATTTGTTAAAATGACATAAAGACATGATAGAATATATTGATTCAATGTAATTATGTTGAGACAATAAAAATCCAATGTTTACAACAAAATATTCTGTATATGATTGAGCGTTTTCAATGGAAATGTATGGTAATATCATAACATAGTAGAAGGAGCATCAAAATACACGCACAAATATAATCTCAATCAAATTTTGTAATATCATTTTAATGCATCATCAGTTTCTTCAATATCCTGACCTCAAATTTCACAGCTGTAAAATCTAGTGATATGGTCATGATTTCTGGACATGGTACAATTTCAACACCTTGTAGAGACTGACAGACTGATGTGTCAGTATGTAATTTAATTGACTGCAGTTAGATGTACAGATAAGCCTTACCGATTTGCATTAATACCTGATTCTAAGACACCATTTACTCAATTAATTAAGAATGTAATTAGTGACAAAACTAAATTTGTATTCAGAATACCAGTACTCTAAACCTATCTGATCTGATGTTATCGGCGTCATGCGAAGGTAGGTCCTAAGAAAGGGTCCGCTAATGACAACATGAAACCTTGCGTGACTATAGCTGACAATGTAGCTCCAGACCTGACTGAGGTAATGCGCATAATGGCATAAGACCCATTTTCCCATGACGCGGCTCATATAGTCAAGATGTCCATGTTATAGTTAGAGTACATGCTCAGTATGACCATTTGACCTGCAAGTGTTTCGATTGCAGCAATCTTGCATTGTTAAAGTTTTATTAAATTTATGGATTTGCAATACAAAATTAAAGTACATTTTGTAAATTGAGTGACCTGCAAGTGTTTCGATTGCAGCAATCTTGCATTGTTATAGTTTTATTAAATTTATGGATTTGCAATACAAAATTAATGTACATTTTGTAAATTGAGTGGCACAAATTTAAGTTGTCAGTTCAATTCTTTTATGATTTATAATTGAAGTTATGTATATGGTAATGTATGTTGCATAGTAGAATTAACTTGCTCGTTCTCATGGTTTCAAAATTTAGAAATTATGTTCATTTTAACACATGTTCCGCTTATTCAGAATTCCACTTCCTCTTTTAACCAGTGCTTCAGATAAAAAATGTTTGCATGTCTGCTCTTACTTTTGAACATTTGGGAGTAAATGCAATCTTGCCATTTAAAAACCGGTGGTATATTAATGTTGAATTAGTTGGTTAAATAAATATTCAATCATACATATCAATATTACATGACGACATAAGTAGTACTGTATAGTAATAACGATTTTTAATGAAGTCATTGGTATGTTATGATATTGCACATAATAATTATAAACATATGTGTCGTGTTCTGAGAAAACTGGGCAAAATGCTTGTGGGTAAAGTGTCATCACAGATTAGCCTGTGCATTCCGCACAGGCTAATCCGGGACGACACTTTCCGCCTAAACTGGATTTTCGCTAAGAAGAGACATCATGTAAACGAAAAATTCCATAAAAGCGGAAATTGTCGTTCCTGATTAGCCTGTGCGGACCGCACAGGCTAATATGGGATGACACTTTACGCACAAGCATTTTGCCAAGTTTTTTCAGAGCACGCCACATATAAGCCTAACTTGCACTGCATCTGAACACATCAACATAACATTCAGGCAGACTGGTTCAGAGACTAATCTACGCTAACATCTGAAAACTTTAGCATTAAATAAGCATCATTTTGTGAGCATATTTTTCAAATATGTATGCATAATTTACCCGTATAGACGCCTTATATGTGTTTGTTTGGACCTCTGCTATAATGCTGTATAAATGTATACAAACAAATCATTGTTATTAACATCGAAACACACTGAGTTAATTGTACAAAAACATGGTCACACGACAAACACAGTAATAATTATGATCTGAATTCAGTTCACAGCCATATTCATTGTTATTTACGCGTTTGATATTCATTCACTTGTATAACCAGATCCATAATTATACAATGTTCACTTCACTGCCACCTGAATCGTGTTTATTTCACAGTCACCTGAATATTACATACACAATTTCTATTTCACAGTCACTTGAATGTTACATACATAATGTTCATTTCACAGTCACATGAATATTACAACCGTTAATGTCTATTTCACAGTCACTGGAATGTTGCATACACAATGTCCATTTCACAAAAACTTGAATGTTACATACACAATGTCCCTTTCACAGTCACTTGAATATTACATGCACAATGTCCATTTCACAAGTACTTGAATATTACATACACAATGTCCATTTCACAGTCACTTGAATATAACATACTCATTATTCATTTTTAAGTCACTTAAATATTAGATACACGATGTTCATTTTACTGTCACTGGACTAGTAAATACACCATATAATGATAATAAAGCATGTAATGGTCGCAGCCATCTGAAACTTCATTACCACACTCAACATAGTACCCTTCTAGTACATAGCTGCTTGAAAAAGTAGTCTTAGACGCGGAAGAACCCGGAAACACCAAACTGCTAGACCAGGACACTTCACGCGGACACAAAATTCAGGATACAGGCCTTTGAACACAAGCGTCTCCGCATCTCCTACACATGGAGCACAAGACCAACGAGTACGTCCGGAACATGACAGCAGCCCTTGTTGGTCCAAGAATTCCTCCTTGCGACTGTCAAACGACGAAAGCTGGCTTGGTTTGGACACTACTCACTGTGTGTAAGACTGTGCTACAGGACACGCTTAAGATAGGTCGCCGTCGAGGCTGTCGGAAGAAAAGCTTGATGGACAACATCAAAGAGTGGACGTCGCTCCTCATGGATGAGATACCAACAGCAGCCCATAACAGACCTGATTGGCGGATGATCTCTGTGTAGTCATTCCTCATTCCCCTAACTGCAAGACCGGTCAAGGGAATGATGATGATAATGATGCTTGAAATGGTGACCCCCTGATAATCCAGGCGTTTCAGAGTTCCGTTATCAGTGCTTGCTGCTCACTCCACTGAGAATCCAGGCGTTTCAGCTCAACCCATTGCTCCTTTAAATAATGCAATAAAGGAATCAAATGAGATACAAATTGTACTTTGGTATATGAGCCGCGAAATGCGAAAATCTGTCTCATGCCATATGCGGCCATCGTGACTCCAGACCAGCCTCGCAATGACGCAGTCTGACCAGGAGCTACGCTGTTTGCTGAAATGTCACAAAGGTTTCGTGGTCTCATTAGCGGACAGGGTAGCTCCGGACCACACTGCGCGGATGCTCATGTTGGTCTGGAGCTACGCCGGCCGCATATTGCATAAGACCCATTTACGCATGACGCGGCTCATATCATTTTCGTGAGGTTATACGCCTGAAACACGTTCATCTCTGTAACGACTGATTCTTTACAAATCACTTTGTATATACTGTTTTTTAATATTCAATAGGTACAAACATGTTATAATATACTAGTATTTAAAATTGCCGCTGTAGCATTTATATTTCCGTTTAATGTAGGTAAAATCAATATGGAAGGACACACATATAAATGTGTTTAACAATTTTGTTGGATTGCTGTGGACAAAAGCGGTCCATAAAATGAAATATATCGGTAAATAATGTATTATACCAAGATAACGTTATCACGACAAAGAGGAAAACTGCTTTCGGCGCCAAGGTTTCATAAGTCATTTAATTGGTCTATGGCTAACATTAGTCTTTGAAAACAATCACATTTAAATAGGCCTCGTTCTGTGAAAACTGTGCTTAATGCATGTGCGTAAATTATCGTCACAGATTAGCCTGTGCAGTCCGCAGGGGCTAATCAGGAAAACACTTTCCGCGTTTATGGATTTTTTCGTTTTAAGGAGGTCCGCCTGGGACGGCACTTTACGCACATGCATTTTGCCCTATTTTCCCAGAAGCGGCTCTAATTATCTAAGCTGTGCTCTTATCATACATGTTATGATAATACACTGAGTCGGACATAACACTTACAATGTTTACAGCAACGTTTAAATGCCCATGGTCACAACAAACTCTTCAGGAGAATTGATCAAAATTTCCTCTAATTATACCGGGAGTAACGGTCCTGACAAATATTGCACGAAGTCTACTTATTTAAGGAATTATCTCAACACCAACACATTCTATTTACAAATACAGAAACATTTGGGTATGAAGTTTTCTATAAAAAGTCATTTAATTCCGGAAGGCAGTTTCTAATAAAAAGTTCGAACAAAATTGTGGAAGTATATACCAGTAGTCTTTCAAAGGTTCATAACAAAAACAAAACCTGCAGCCGGTGCAGCCCGCACATGTTTATGTATTTTTTCGCTACAGAGAGTGAAGCGAATTTAAACAAGAAGGTGGATGCGAAGGACGGACCAGATAACGGTTTGGCGGCGAAAGGTTGAGCCGTCGAGATCATTTGAAGTGTGAAATGGTAACAACCCAACTTACCGGCATCTTAATGACGTAAGGCACTCGCTGATTTCTAAAATGAAAAACGTAATGTTTAATCCATTTATGCCTAGTGGACTCTCCCATCCTTCTAAATTGGATCAATTTATTTTCTAAATTAGGGATGTCTAGTATATTTATTTCTATATTTAGAATATTTCTCACAGAAATTCCTTTAAGCAAACAGCGCAGACCCTGATGAGACGCCGCATCATGCGGCGTCTCATCTGGGTCTACGCTGTTTGCCAAGGCCTTTTTTTCTAGACGCTAGGTATAAATGGGTTAATTCTGACAATGCTTTAATGTTTAAAGCATAAAACGACAATATTGCGAGTGTGAGGCATATTCTGCAGTTTTATGTTTGCAAACTGAATATATGTGTGTTTTATGTTAACATTTATATAAGTAAAACCATAAAATGATCCTTGCTCTTTATATTTATAACATGTTATTCAGTTGTTCTGCCTTTTAAAAACTTATTCTTTCCAGAACACTGTAAAACAACGCATCATGAGGCACATTTAAAGAAGTAAATCTGTATATGTCTTTAAAACACATAAATGAATATATATAAAAGTTAACACATCATTATTATTAACACAGTTTAAAACTAGAAATGGCGCGGCAGAGGCCGACGCGTATCCCCACGCCGAATGTTTGACCTAGGTGTGCCCCAGGGTTGGTAATGGGGCCATGCATAGTTGAGATTGACCGTATAGTCATAAGAGAAGTTCAGTATCAATTAGAAGTGAATTGGTGTAGAAATGAAGAAGTTATAGTAAAAGGCAATTTTGGGTGGGTGTGACCTATGTGGGCAGGGCACCCCAGGGTTGGTAATGGGGCCATGCATAGTTGAGATTGACAGAATTGTCATAAGAGAAGTTCAGTATCAATTTGAAGTGAATCGGTGTAGAAATGAAGAAATTATAGTAAAAGGAAGTTTTGGGTGGGTGTGGTCTATGTGGGCGGGGCCCCAGGTTTGGTAATGGGGCCATGCATAGTTGAGATTGACCGTATTGTCATAAGAGAAGTTCAGTATCAATTTGAAGTGAATCCGTGTAGAAATGAAGAAATTATAGTAAATGGCAATTTTTGGTGGGTGTGGCCTATGTGGGCGGGGCGCCCCAGGGTTGGGAATGGGGCCATGCATGGTTGAGATTGACCGTATTGTCATAAGAGAGGTCCAGTATCAATTTGAAGTAAATCGGTGTAGAAATGAAGAAGTTAATGTAAAATAACCTAAAAAACTGAGTGAAAATCTCTGACCCGGCCCCACCCCAACCCCCATAACTTTTGACCCAGGCGTCCGATCAAAATTCCAAATAGTGCAGGGTCGCACATATGCTCATAGCTACCATGTGTGTAAGTTTCAAGGTTCTAGTGCTAATAGTGTAGGAGGAGATATTGGGCAGGACGGACGGACGGACAGACGGACAGACAGACAGATGGACGGACGGCGGAGATAACCACAATATCCCCACCTTTTTTTCAAAAAGCGTGGGGATAAAAACAATTAATAGTTCTGATATTCCAGCATTAACAAGAAAACAAGAAGAGGTTGAATTGGTGCAAATAATTATAGCATAATTTGTCTCTTTGTAATAACTTACATTATTCTTCGAACACGTTTAACCAGGATCAGCGCACCGCCCAGCGTTAAAAGGACACATGCAGCAACTCCTTTCCACATCTGGACTCGAAAATCGGGAATGTCTGAAAATAACATGTTGCCATTACAACAATTATAAGGACACCCAAAACACCAATATCACTTGTCAGTATTTGTGTTTCCATAATAAAGATATCTAACATCAATTAAATTTCCTTATTTTAAAACACATTAATGTTAGAAAAAATAATGTGTTTCAATAGCATAAAAGATGTTCAACACCTTATGCACTCTAGAGTTTATGCTTTAATAAATCTCCATTATTCGCGTATCGATCGCAACAGAAATATAAAGCGCTTTATATAATGTTTGTCTATGTTTATTTGATAATGTATTTACACGCTAACGATCAAATGATAAAGTGTATGTGCAACTTATGTATTGGTGTCGCGTTCTGAGAAAACTGGGCATATTGCATTTGCGCGTAAAGTGTCGTCCCAGATTAGCCTGTGCAGTCCGCACAGGCTTATCAGGGACGACACTTTCCGCCTAAATTGGATTTTTGCTAAGAAAAGACTTCCTTTAAACGAAAACTGTCATAAAAGCGGAAAGTGTCGTCCCTGATTAGCCTGTGCGGACTGCACATGCTTATCCGGGACGACACTTTACGCACATGCATTATGCCCAGTTTTCACAGAACGCGACACATGTATTGGAGCTCATACAATCAAACGGCAGCACAAGTATGAAGTAATACAAGGAACATGTGTGTGTTCAGGTTAATCAAGAATGAACTGTTATGGCAAGGAATTCAACTGACAATTATATCAATCGTATCTCTAGTTCCCATGCATTTTGTTCAGTAGACTGTCATTTGAAAAAAATGTTGGCTGTGAAATACTTAAGCTCAATTTTATATCTCGTATTATCGGTGCCCATGCATTTTGTTCAAAGGACATGATTGACCATTTGATAATATCTGCTGTGAAATGCTTAAACTCAATTGTAAACGATATTCGGTCGACCAAGCATCGATAAGAAAGCACTGAGCAGGTTAACCACATTTTATCAGTCGATGTATAATTTCTTTGAAATAGGCGGCGGCCCAATATCACCAGATCAAGGTGCAATAGAATTATTATTTTTTGTACCTTATTGCATTATGTTACTCACTCTTTAAACCCACGTTTTCCGTCTGTTTATGTCCATTAACGACAGAGAATATAATCTCTTCATCGAGTGTGTACAACACGATTGAAATGAGAGATGAATCCGAAAGCAATCATTAATGTCGTGTGCATAACAACTTAACGGATATGGGCCCTTAATATGTTAAAGATTCTTACTGATAAGCCCGCAACTCAGTATCATCTTTACTAGATAGCGCAAAAAACGACACATTATTCACGCGTATGTTGAATGGTATATCAATAAATGACAAATCATGCAATATATCGGTTTACAGATTGACAAATAGACAACTAAAAATGGAAGTATTCATCGTATTTAACAAGTTAAATAACAATCCAGACTAAAACAGAAAACATCATGCCGTTTATGGATACTCATAAATGGTATTATATAAACTTGTTAAGCGGTGTAACGCTTTTTTTTATAGATTATTTAGGAACTTATAAACGTTTGTTGTCTATGAAAGTTCTATTTATAACACTGTAGATCGTGCTCCCAGAGGATCCGCACAGGCTAATCAGGGACGACACTTTTTTCATTTAAAAGAGACTTCCTTTAAACGGAAAATACTATAAACGCGCAAAGTGCCGTTTTTGATTAGCCTGTCTGGACTACACTTTCCGCATTTGCTTCAAGCTCGGTTTTCCTAGAGCGCGGGTTAAATATACATTTTGCGCTAAACAGTCTACAGTCTTTCCGCGAGTGTGTTATTTTGCGTATGTAATTCATATTCCATCCGAACTATTTTTTTTTTTAATTTTACAGTGTTTACAATCAGAAATTTAAGACATCAAGGCAATTATAAAATACCATATAAGATCATTTTAATTACCAAACAAACTTTATCTTTATGTGAGCACACGTACCCGGGGCACAATTGCCGTTTGCAGACGCGAGCATGCGCAGATGACCGTTCCGGTCACGTGACTGCAACGTGATCAAATATACGTTCTGTGGGTCGAGTGCTTCTAGCATATAGGAGGTCAGCGTGTTGCTGAGGTTGATGGACGTTCCGAGTCCTGAAATGAGACGACATGCTTCTTGTTGAGCGTGGAATTGTTGTGTACATGCATGTGTAGAGTTAACAAGAAAGTATCTCCCTTTAAAGCTAACAACTACGAAATCCGGATAGGGCCATGTTGATTGTCGTGTGTCGACCTTCGAGGTCGACGCACGACATTCAAGCGACATTTAATATGACACTCGACATTTAAAGTCGACATGCGACAATAAATGCGACTTTCGAGATTTGAGTGTCGCATATCGCGCTGGGTTTAAAAAAAAAATGCAGAAAAGCTTGACTGTCGACTGAATTGTGGACTGTCATATTGAGTGTCGCTTGAATGTCG
>VMBQ01001165.1:133236-190000 GCA_007657795.1 Dreissena rostriformis | reverse complement strand
GTTATGAATGCCATTAATCATGTAGATTGGTCGTTATGAATGCCATTAATCATGTACATTGGTCGTTATGAATGCGATTGATCCTGTAGATTGGTCGTTATGAATGCCATTAATCCTGTAGATTGGTTGTTATGAATGCCATTGATCCTGTAGATTGGTCGTTATGAATGCGATTGATCCTGTAGATTGGTCGTTATGAATGTCATTGATCCTGTAGATTGGTCGTTAAGAATGCCATTGATCCTGTAGATTGGTCGTAATAAATGCCATTGATCCTGTAGATTGGTCGTTATAAATGCCATTGATCCTATAGATTGGTCGTTATGAATGCCATTAATCCTGTAGATTGGTCGTTATGAATGCCATTAATCCTGTAGATTAGTCTTTATAAATGCCATTAATTATGTAGATTGGTCGTTATGAATGCCATTGATCCTGTAGATTGGTCGTTATGAATACCATTGATCCTGTAGATTGGTCTTTATGAATACCATTGATCCTGTAGATTGGTCGTTATGAATGCCATTGATCCTGTTGATTGGTCGTTATGAATATCGATACCTGTAAACGGGCTTAATGTGGAACATATTAAGCTGACTGTATGACATTCTCTTAAATTGCATAAAATGTTAGTGAATACTGTATGTTCTAGCTGAATATTTCGATTCCAATTGCGATCAGCGCGGACTTGTGGCTGCGTGTTCTAGAGCAGTTTCTGCTTCTGATGCTGATAGTGGGCCGCTGGATCCTGCCCAAGGGCTCCATCTCGCACGACCAGCTCTCACAGCTGCTCCTCGTGTACGTAGGCACGGCGGCAGACATCGTCGAATTCTATGAGGCCTTCAGCGAGAACGAGGTCGTACCGCCAGCAAGCAAACACATACCTTATTACAAATAGCTCCGTTTGTCAGTATTTTCATCAAAGAAATGCGTTTTGCAACTTAAATAATAAGAGCTAAATGCGCTTTCCACTTTTAAGAACTAAATGCTTTTTAGGCTAAAAGGGCGAACTTCTCCTTTCGTCGCTCCTATGCCGTCTACAATTCGTTAGCTCGCACGCTATATCAAATTTGCGCATTTGTGTTAATGACTATACAGTATCGGTTGGATTTTTTATTGGCCTTCATCTGACAGTTACAACTAATTAAACTGACCCCTTTTCATAAAGATGACAAGTGTGCCCTTTTTTAAATATAAATATATTATAAACTTACCTTTTTCATCAAATCGTTTGTGAAGTTTAAATATGGCAATACAATCAGCTGAACTGAAATATAAGCAAAACTGGAACAGAAATACTGGAGTTACAATTCTTGGTGGTGCCTAACAAATATGTCAAAATGCACATACCACTAAATTGGGGCTCCGTATTCGTAATATAGTTACTAATCGTGCACTTAATAATATATGTAACGCGCAGTTCTAATCAAATCTTTATAAATACTGCAGAGTCACGTGATCTACACGTGAATCAATGCGAGTTAAATAAGCAACATTAAACCAGAAACACAAAAAAATAGATTGAAAACAATTTAACATTACTAAGTTTTAGTTATGACAAAGGTACTATATTCATCCATGCCAGTGCTCAGACGCAGGCGTCTGGCCATCATGGTCTGAACCTTTTGTTTGATTAAATGAAACTCATTGTGTAAATAATAAAGTCTATGCAGTTCACTCATCTGATAAATATGTGTGATTTGCAAAGGACTCGAAATACATTTTTTTTACTGTTTTACGTTTTCGCACATTCGGCTAACGTTTCTTGATGATAATGATTGGTATTGTTGACAGGTAAAGTACAACCGAATGCTTTGCTACATCATTCTGGGTATCTGGACGTTGTCGTTACTGCAGTTCACACTGGTGCTGACCGCCAGCAAGGCCCGCCGGGACCAGATAGGTCTGCCTATGCAGGTACGGGACGACACCGAGCAGGACGGCTGTTGTAATCCAGAGCTGTACGGCATCCTCACTTCCATTATGCTGCAAGACCTTCCGTTCCTGTGTGTCAGACTCATACTCATTTTTTGGTTTCATGTCGTTTCATACACAAACATGTTTTTCACATCTAAGAACTCTTTAGTAATTATTTTACTTATTTATCGGTTGATCGTTGTTCACAGTGAAGCACAAAAACGAAGAAAAAAACATCGCCAGCCGTTGAAAACGCATTTAAACCTGAATGTAAATGGGAACAAACGATTAAAGCAAATAAGAGACAATGGTCGCTCTAGGAGTACTCCGAATGTCTGTCAAACCGCTGTGGACGATTCTTTACCGAGGCATTTGAAAAAGAATATAATGGAATGTCAAAACAAAGGTAGCTCTTCTACTTTAACAATGCCCACAATTTACACTTCCGATCCGAGTTTGAGGAATTTGGAAAGGTATCGCAGAAAAAGTGGAACGCCAATTTTACTACATAACGCAGAATAGGCTTGGTATGAAATGACTTTACTGTATGGTTAGACACAGGAACTAAAACTAAATGTTGTAAATGTGTTGTTGTTGTTGCTGTTGTTATAATAGTTTGTGTGTATTATAATCATTCTGTACGTCCAATAGCAGATTGTTGGAGTATTTGCTATTGACTAATCGCCATTTGACTTAATGTTATTTCCCCTCCGGTGTATTAAATTAAAATGCCATGTTTAAAAATGTTTTATTTTTTATGATCATGTAGTTGCCTAGAAATCTTTAATTGTTGTGCAATGCCGTCGTGGCAATTTGTGTAGCTTTAGTGAAGTACATAAACACGATGCAGTAGTATTTCACACCTGACCTCATAGCAATGGAGCTAGTTTATTCGACAAATTTTCGTAAGTAATTTAATGACATGTTATACAGTATGCAAATATGTTAATAGCATTAAAGATATTATATTAACCTTGTGTCTTAAATACTTACACATTGGACAATAAAATACGAATTGTAATTTTGACTCAACAATATTTTATCGTTAATATGGGGATTAAACCTTAAACGAAAAAATGTTAACTCGCATTTATAAATTAACCAAAACCAAGAAAATTTACCTATCGGTAGACTGATCTAATAAATACAATTAAATCACTATATTTACTAGAAGCAGTCTGCATTCGTCCTGAATGTGTGGATTTAAATAGGTGACATAAAACACATAATGTAAACAAAAGCATTTTAAAGTCTATATTCTAACTAGGCATGTGCCAAATATCCTATAAACAAAGAAGAAAATCTTCTATGGGTTATTCTGCAATAATTATGGGCGGAGCTTATACACTGAAAGCACGCGCTGTAACTAAACAAAATATGCCGATACATTTTTCACCAGCGTAATAATCCGGTATTTTATTGTAACATAAACAGTGTTGTTATCGTTGTAGCTGTAACACTCTTGCGTTAATTAAAGTGTACAATGTAAACATGTAAGTTTACACAAGTTTTTGTTGTTCTTATTTAAGCAAACGGGAAAAATAACACGTTTTTTTCCATCCAGTTTGACTGTTATTGAGGGCGGAGATCTGATCGACAGAACAGCCGAAAGTTATTTTTATTGGCGGAACTTCACATAAAATAGTACACAAGAAAAATAAGATATATTGTATAAATCTTTAGTAAAAACCGTGTTAGAATCGAAAAAACTCGTGTACGTTATAGTTTGTTGCTGAATAACTCACGGCCAAAAGTTAAGATGCGTGGTTTCAAATCACTCGTGCTTCGCACTCGTGATTTAATCCCTGCGCATCTAAACATCCGGCCGTGGGTTATTCGACAACAAACTATAACGTACACGAATTATTTCTTAAACAAACTATAACGTACACGAATTATTTCTTAAACAAACTATAACGTACACGAATTATTTCTTAAACAAACTACAACGTACACGAATTATTTCTTACACAACAAGCGGATTTCGCAGTTAAAATATTGACGATAAATGGTACTTGGCATATCTAGATTTTTTGGTGAAAGCAAAGAGCAAGCAATCGCGAACAAATGTATCTTTACTATGTTTGAAATATATTTGACCTGGTAATAATTTCGGTTCAAATACAAAATCGATTCACATCAATACTTAAATGCTCTTTTATTTTCTCGGTAAATTAATACATAAAATGAGATTCGACATAATATTCCAAGGACGGCTACTTTGGTGGTCAAAGTAAACGTGCTAACACAATTTTATATATTAATTTACTCTCCTTGCTACTAAGTCGTGAATGTATATAAAGAAGTTGAGACAGAGTAAACAAGAAATATCTTTAAAAAAGATATACGGCGTTGATTGTGATCGGTGTGTATGAACGATCAAAAGTTATATCTATGAGGTAAAAAAAGCGAATGCCTTTTTTCTGCGCAGTTCTTATCTGCATCACACGCAAATAAATTACGAGGTGTTGCGCCAGATTTTGTGGCTTATTTCGCTTTATTAGATATTATTACTAACATATCTATATTTACAGAATAGAAAAACACAAGAAGCATGACAATAAATGAAAGCATATAGGTCAGCCGGCAACACTCGAATCTTATTTGATTCCATTATTAATAACATCGTGAATCATCGTGCTCATGCTTAATAAATTGGTCTAAATGAATAAATATTTCTAATTTAATTATTCAAAATTGGTCCTCATCATGCAATTGTTAAAAACACATTAAAAATCTATGATTGACATACCATAATAATATCGCCGAATATCTTTATTTAGTATCTTTCTGATCAAAATAAACTTCAAGTGCACATAGTTTACGCGATAGCGTTTATATAACGATTTCTGTAACTGACCGCAAACTGACCTTGATACCTTGCGGGTTGGAATGCAATGCATTAAAGTGAGGTAACAATTCCACTGCTGGAACGACGGCTTGTTTAAAGCTTTAAACATTTACGTGTTTAACGGTCAATTTCGAAAACAATTTTAAATATTTTCGTCAAAGCGTATATTAGGTTACTGAACAACAATACTTATATGATCTAAAATTTATGAATGCACAGAATGCAATATCGTAGTAATTACCAAATATGAGAACACAGCCTTTAAGTACAAACGCTCTGGCGCTGAATTTTCTTCTAAATATAAAGGGGCACACATTCTGTATTGATGTCGAGAATTGAGTGTGAAACTGCTCTATCTCTCAAACCTTATCATTAGAGATACAATTGTTTCATGCTGAATACGCAGTTAACATCGTTGCTAAACGAACTGTAGTATCCATTTTCGCACTATATACTTCCCAAAAATAGAAAGTCGAAGGAATAACATATTAATGTTTATGTGAAATCTGTTTGTAGATTGCACATTTTCTACTGCGAAAAGTTTCAGGCCCACCGGCGGGAAATTTTATATTCGAATTGATATGTCGCTTACAAAGGTCAGGCTAAGGTGAAAAGCTGGCGTATACAGCTTCGCCGAAAAAACCTGTTTTGATATCTAGAGCGACTCATGTACGCAGTGGTTTAAGGCCCTTTTGTGAAGTCATAGCTTTTGAGAACCTCTTTAACTGTTTCCAAAATTAACTCATCACAGATAACTTCTTGTTATGCTCTCGAAAGGAGTTTGAGTTCTGTTCGTCCGTCCGACATCTTGGTCAAATTACTCGAAGTGTTGATAGGATGTAAATGATACTTCATATACAACATAAAGAAAGAAAGTCCGTTACTATGTCCTCAAAATTTACACTCTGGATCAGGAGGCGATTTATTGCATAATTGCCTCTGGTGTAACAGTCGCCATTTTGAATGAACTACTTGTTGGGAAACGACAACAACAATTGGCATATGCCGGAGAAAATGTTTAAATTATTAGGAAGCTCGATAATTATGTGGATTAATCAGTGGAATAAGATGTTANTTGATCTTTACGCAGACGATTCAACATTACACGTATCGGATTATAACGTTCAAAACATACAATTTAATTTGCAAAACGATTTGAACAGTATAGCAACATGGTGCTCCTTTAATAACATGTCAATTCATCCAGACAAAACTAAATGTATGATTTTATCAAAAGCTCGTAGTATTACTGACAATCTTAGACTTAATATTAATGGCATTATCCTTGAACAAATCAAAAAGTTTAATTTACTAAGAGTTAAGATTGATGAGCATCTCGCATGGCAATCGAAATACACAGTGTATGTCATAAACTTAACTTTAAACTGGCCTTATTAAAACGAATTAACTCTTTTATTAACTATGTTACAAAAAAACTGTTTTACAACTCGTATATATTAACGACTATGGATTATTGTTGCGCATTATGGTGTTTATCCACACAGTCACACTTACGTAAAATACATTCGATACAAAAACGAGCTGCTAAAATATTCTGAAGAAACCATATTCAACTCCTTCAGCTCCCTTATTCAAAGAACTTGGTTGGTTGACATTGAATAACAGATGTACTTTTCTAATTGACTCTATTGTTCATAAGTTTGTAATAGGCGCAATGCCTTCTTATTTGACTTATGCTATTCATATCTCAAATAACAATGTGTACGCTCTTAGATCCACCACCCACACTGATATATATCATCTATTCCGTTTAGAACAAATTATGGAAAACGAGCGTTTTCGTTTCGGTCACGAACCGTATGGAATTCCATTCCAATAAGCATCCGACAAGTGTCTTCGAATACTACATTCAAAATAAAATTTAAAGAATACCTACAAACAAATCATTGATATACATGTATGCTCACGCGATAGTTTTTTTTCTATGTTTATACTTTGTTGTGATGTGTCTGATGTGATTTATTTTAAAAGATTGATTTTTGTATCATATTTTGCATATTTTGTATTATCATAATCATCATCATCATCATCGTCATCATCGTCGTCGTCGTCGTCTTAGTCGTCGTCCACGTCGTCGGAATTGATAAGGAAGTTATAATGACATTTAACTGTATAGTTCATTTTTTTCCCTTGTATGTTCGTATGAATGGTTTAAAATATATGCTTGTGTTATGTTACTGAAGACCATGTATTTAAAAAAGAAATTATTTCTTAATGTGAATTCTTCATGAAATAAAGTTATTATTATTATAAGTATTATTATTATTTGCCGATGACATGGCTATTTTAGGCAAGTCACCTGCTGAAGTTCAAGCACATTTAGACAACTTAAATTTATATTGGAATTCTTGGGGACTTAATGTTAACACTGCGAAAACGAAGATTATGGTATTTCGGAAGAGGGGAGGATTAAAAGAAAACGAAAAATGGACATACAATGGTAATGATATTAAAGTGGTTGATTTCTTTAACTATTTAGGAACGGTTTTGAATTATACGGGAAATTTTAAATTAAACCAGGAACATTTGGTTGGTAAGTCCCTTAAGGCAATTAATACATTATTGTTTAAATGCAATGATTTCGACATAAAACCAAAAATATTTTGTCAGTTGTTCGACTCTTTCGTTGGCTCGATATAAAGTTATGCTTCAGAAGTATGGGGATTCCCAAAGTAAGATGATATTGAACGCACACATAAAAAATTGTGAACACGATTGTTACAGGTTAAACTAAATACATGAAATGTAGCTGTTTATGGAGAATTAGGAAGATATCCATTGTATGTAAACAGGTTCGTTAAAATTAAAAAAAAAACTGGTTTAAAATGATAAACAATGAAAATATCATAAAGCAAATTGTTCACAAACGAGCTTAAAACGATTGTAATAGAGGTTATACAAATTGGGTCTCAAATATCAAGAACATGTTAAATAATTTTGGAGTTGGTTATGTATTTGAAAATCCAGACGTTGTACACGTTAAAGTGATACTGTACGATTTTGTCAAATATTTATGAATTTATATAAAATGTGTTACAAATTATAATACATATATTTCAATATAAATTAAAATAAAAGTTAAGAAGAACATGTGTCGAAAAATGCGAAATAAGCCAGATATTTAAATCTGAAATCGAAAAATGGCTTCCAGCCTAATTCGCCAGCATGTATATCATGCATGTACAATGTGAATCTAAATTTAGTGTTAGTGCAGATTCGTTCATACGACACAAAGACACAATTTTGTTTTCTAACAAATACGAGTAAAAGTGTCGGCATCGGCTTTATCCAGCGCTTACTTGTCTTTGCTGCATTTTATGAAATTCGTCTTCAATGTATAATTTTTCTTGCATATTTTGTGTAATTGTAACATATTTTTATCAATATATTACAATTTAACACATATAAAAATCTTACAGTCTCACTTTAATAGCTTTATTAGCGAGTTCAAATGTGGACTTGTAGATAACTTTAAACAGGAGTGGTATGGTAAAATGAATAACAGTTCTGTATTAGATATGTATAAAGTTTTTAAAACCTCTTTGGTATATGAAGAATATTTAGACTTACTTCCTAGACGTCTGCGCTTATTTTTTGTAAGATTAAGAGTGTCTGCACACCCGTTGAGGATCCAAACTGGCAGATACGCTCAGAATAACATACCAAGGGATGAACGTTAGTGTTTATGTTGTAATGCATTTGATTTAGAAGATGAATACCATTGTATATGTATATGCCGCTGCTTCACTGATTTAAGAAATATATATATTAGCCGTAGATTTTATATCAACCCATCTGTGTAAAAATTCCACAATTTGTTAGTTTCATGTGATAAAACAGTAATTTCTAATTTGTGTAAATAAATTAAAGAAGCTTTTGTTATAAGAAATACGATTCTTAATAATAATGTTAAATAAATTTCAGTACCGCTTTGTCAGAACCTATGTGTTTTGCAATTGGTTGTGTTCATTTGTATTTGTACTCTTTCATGACTATTTCTATGTTATGTAATGTTTTGTTGTTACACCTATTCACGTGACAGAAACAAATGTGTATATGTAAGTATGAAGACGATGTACTTTGTATAAGTCTTAATAAATTATATGTCTGTCTGTCTTAATTATCAATCATGTTACTGCGGGGGAAACAGTCTTGACTATTTCAAAAGTATATACATGTAATAATAAATATATGCTTTGAATTGTGCATGCCTGTAGCGGATTGGTGTTTTAAAAGGATACACCACAGTAAACCATCGTAAATGCATCAACTGCATGTATGCGTCTATATGTTTTCAACTAAGTACACTTTACTAAGTACACTTTAACAAAAGTGTAAGAGTGATGATAAACGTCTTTGAGCTTTTTGGGTCAGCAGTATGGCCATACTGAAAATATTTCCAAACAAGTTCACACACAATATTTGAACGAATCACATTTATTTTAGAAGTAACCTCAGTATCAGAAGCGAATCTCTTACAAGGCTACCGCGTGGTATATGAATCACTTCGTTTTTGACACGTTACAGTTCACGAAAAGGTAAACTTTAAGGAATACGCGTTCGTGTACTAAGCATAATGGTGATATCTGTGTTTTCCTCAATTATCCACCGCACTTGCTTATCAGTCATTCTGCTACGTATTTGAGTGAGGCTTGAATGTTCATCTTATTGTTTATCTCCCACCCCTGGGGAGTCTCTTAATAACTTTCTCGGTATCTGAAGCTCTGCGATTGAAGCACACGAGCGTATAATATATCATGCAGTTATATAGATTGTAGACATCAACTCGAACATAATAATTAGGCAGAGCGATTACTCCGAATTTGTGGAAGAAAACAGCTTACGCTAAATACACCGAAGACAAACTGTAGGTATTCGAAGCGCAACTGTAGGTTTTGATTTACATTTATATGTATCATGTTTGTAATGTTTCATCACTGTAGCATCAATAATTTCCTAGATAAGCGCAACACAAACATCCGACGGACAGACCTTTTGGCATGGGTAAATATAATTATGTGCCTTTGAAAGTTGGGATATAAACATTTATATATCAAAACTCTCAAAATGCATTCACTTTTCATTTATAACATAAACTTTCATTCCATATGCATTTGTAAATATTGACATAATAAAGAGTTTCTGGACTGTTACTTAATCGTTTATCATAAAAGTGTAAAAGAAATGAACGAAAATGTTGGATGCCGGACGGCGTGTTGAATGAAAGATACGTCTAGCTGAAATGTGATGATCTGACTTGTAAAAGCTACAAAAGGTGTCGGTTTACTGTAACTTCATCAAAGATCGTGAAGTTAAATAGTATAACTAACCACACGAATTCATTACTATTTAGGCGGTGTTTTGTGCACAAGATCGCCGTCTCAACGTCAACGTCACACATTGGCACGGCTTGTTTATTCAAAGGCGTCATAGTTCATCACATAATTTCCCTAAAATATGTGCAAGACATAGTTAAAATATTAGAGTAACATTTAAGGATAATGCTCAAATTTGGGAAGCATAAAGCTTATATTAATTCAACTTACCATTCATCGGATGATGTTAATATAACTTAACCGTGCAATCCGTACAGACATTTTGCGTGCAATACACAGGTCTCTATCTAAATTGGTACTGCTCAAAATATGACCGATAAACAGCTTTAAAATAACATTGAAAACATTTACAAGTTTGCATTTGTTAAATGTTGAAAATCAATGCTGTGAAAACTTAACGCTTCTCAGCTGTTCGCACTACGTACGCATTAACATAGCGTGGCATTTTACGACTTTTATAAATTAATTTCAGATCCGCTTTTGATCAGATACACCATGACTTGGCAGATAGTGGACATTCTATTCGTCCAGACCCCATTGACCCTTCATTATTCTATTGACACATTTCTCTGTATGAAAACAAACAATAAACTATCACAGTGTAAACGACGTGAGAGACATGTTCTGTATTTATTAATAGTAAGGTTCAGCAGGCTATAAAGCGGTTAAAACCCCAAACTCTTAACATTGACCGTCACCAAGGCGGTGACCCTAGTTTAAAAATGCGGTGTGTTGTGCGAACTGCCCTATACTATTGAATAATGCAATTTGTTATTGTCTTACATAAGCGAGTAGTTGATGATAACCAGAGTTTCTCTCATGATGATGTCTCTGGCGTGTCATTATTCTTAATTCTTCTTTTAATGCATAAAGTATAAAAACATATATTACATGTAATCACATTGTAATTCATATTTTGATGGACCATGTGTGTATTATAGGCCTACTTATGTTACAAGTATTCATAAAAATGTATATGAAGTCACCTAACGATTCATACCACGTGTAAGGAAATAAATTCGTCCGTCAAACATGTATAAACTTCAAACCCACGCCTACGTGTAATATTAATTTCATTAAGGATATTACCCGCCATACGATCACCAGAAGTATGCTTCAGTGTATAATTAACATGTTGCAAACTGAATAATGAACGGATAACCTCCATATCAAACATGTAGCAAACTAACTAATGAACGGATTCTCTCCAAATTGCTCTCACTCGATCATGCTTTTAATTGTCGGTTTTGAACGTATCAAAAGGCGTTCGGTGATATTCTGTTACACTTGCCATAGAAAAGATGTCAATTATCATCACAAGATTGCTAAATAAATGGTTTTATTTCACTGGTGTGTCCTGAATTTTCTTATTTCCCGTTCGTACAAGAATTTGAAATGAATAGTACCGTTGTGGGCAAATTTAATCACATTGTTATTTTTTTAACGTTAGAGCGTTTGTTGGTCATATAACAGACCAATACAACAACAACTACAAGTTTGTTTTCCCCAACTCTATGCGTAATGTAATTGTTCGAACTTTGTTATGTTTAGATTCTTAACTTCTGTTTAAACTTTATTTAGAGGGTTTTTATGTGACTTCTGTTCTTCAAAACTTTAAACAACAATGTGAATAATATATGGTAGAGCGTATTGTATTAACGTGAATGTTCAATCAGATGAATCAATTTACTCAACCTCATATACGGATTTCATGTCCAACTCTGTTATGTACGAGTAGGTATAAATCCATTTTATTATAAAAGGTTAAACCAATTAATAAATAAAAGAAATATTTAATCGTTAATGTGACCTCACTTATTCCCAATTATATTACATGCTTCATTTTATATAGTAAATGTCAGGGTTTCTTAAAGGCATGATTGGCCCTTTTTTCTAGCAAGGCTTTTCAATTCCATTTTAAAGTCTGACTATGTAATACCCATTTAATTTCTTGCATTTACTGTTTTTCACCATTGATATAAAGTTTAATATAAAAACAAAGTATTTCGTATAAATACCGCTTTAACACATTTTATTGAAATTTGTTAATCAAAAGCAAAAACATCTCTCTAAGAACGCATGGTTAAAATGAGTTTATGATTATTGTATCGCAAATGAAATCAGTTTGTTAAACAATCCGTTTAAGGTACCTTACCACTTTTTTGCTTTTGTGTGCTTGCACGAGCGATTTGGAATGGCACCTAAAGCGGAACAAAAATATAAACACTAAAAAATAAACGTTAACATCTTAAATCCGAAGGCGAAATTGCATTTTCCGCTTAATGATTTTTCCCGTGCAGTCGATACCTAAATGTTATGTTAATGCAATACAGCAAGTTAATAAGCAAATGTATTGATGCAGATAAGAAAGAACAAATTTGAACTAAGTCATGCTCTACGACCAGCTTTAATGATAAAAAATTTACTTTATGGCGTAAAGTAAACGTTCTTGAGATATGAATCACTATACAAATCTAAACGTTATATTCAGTAGCCGGTGTAGTAAGCAGCTTTTGTAACGTTATCCTTTAAAAGAGTACAAATGATTCATGAGCCGTTCTCTTAATCTTCAATAATAAACAATTCAATAAATTACAAAAAAAATAATTCTTATGTTTTTACCTTTTCGTATGACATCACACCACCAGAAAGGTATATAAGGTCGAGAGTCTGCCGTCTGCTATTTCTTTTATCTCCACCAAACATAAATCCGTCACGTCCTCTCGCATACCGTGTAGCATAAGATGTCTTTGTTACATCCATGAATCGTTAAACATCACTCCAAACCATTACCTCGGTGCATCCTCTCGACTTTAAAGAACGTTTTGAAGAAAAGCTTTTCTTACATTGTCGAATAGTGGAAAAGCAAAACGTACGTATATATTAAATTTGACGCACGACTGACGGTTGCATTTTTAAGATCATTTATATAGCGTTTCACTTCATAGATGATGTATTATAACATTTATTTGATATAAAAGACAAAAATGTCCATAGTGGAATTCATGTTTGCGATGACATTTTACAATAGGGTTATTATTAATTGTATAAACAAATAACGGCAGGTCAACCTGGAGCGTGTATTAACGTTGCTCTCTCTTAGACTAATAACTTGTGTCGTAATAATGTAAATACTAAACAATAATTGCATGCATAATATCGTTATGTGTGCTGTTGATGTAATGTTTATGATTACTGTTATATAAATTACATTTAGTTATACTCAACACAAGTTTAAACTTTCATAATCTACATGCACACTTGTCATACGTACTTTAGAGCTATTAATGCACGTACATAAAAATTAATGTGGTCGTTTAAAACTAGTAAACTTTTAAAAGTGCACCATTAATAACATGAATTACATGTTATTTATACAGCTTACATAATGTCAGGCGTATCGTATAGAACATTAACATTTTGCACTTTTTTTGTACAGTTCAGTGTTGTAAGTTGTAAAGAAATAATAAATTTGGAAAATGTCTAAATATTTGTTTAGCTTAAGCATTTATTTTCGATATGTCTTTTCTGGAGACGGGATAAATTATTCAAAAGAAATGTACGAGCTGTATGAAAAAAATGCCAGAAACAAACAGCAAATTGTAAAATGCTAGACAAATTGGCAAAGCATTAACGCATATAGTGAGGTGTGTGCTGCTAAAAGAAATACTCTATGTCGTCTGTGAGATTCGCACCTTTGATATATCGTTATACTGTTGTTTGCTCACAGTTTGTTTTCGTGGTATCGAAAGTTGTGAAATTGTTTCTTCGTTTCATAGTTAATAAAAGAGTTAATTCGTTTTAATAAGGCCAGTTTTAAGCTAAGTTTACGACATACACTGTTTATGTGCGATTGCCATGTAAGATGCTCATCAATCGTAACTCCTAGTAAATTGAATTCTTTGATTTGTTCAAGGATAATGCCATTGATATTAAGTCTAAGATTGTCAATAGAACTACGCGCTTTTGATAAAATCATGCAATTAGTTTTGTTTGGATGATTTGACATGGTATTAAAGGAGCGCCATGTTGCTATACTGTCCAAATCGTTTTGCAAATTTAATTGTATATTTTGAATGTTATAATCCGATACGTGTAATGTTGAATCGTCTGCGTAAAGATGAATTGTTGAGTTTTTAACGAAGGATGGGATGTCATTAATGTAAATAAGAAATAAAATAGGCCCAAGTATAGGGCCTTGTGGTACACCGATTTTGATATATTGAAACGACGATTTTCTGGAACCTATTTGTATACACTGTCTTCTATTAAAAAGATAAGATTCCATCAAAGGAAGAGCATTGTCAGAAAAATGGTGCATGCTGAGTTTTTCAAGTAAAATGTCATGATCTACTAAATCGAATGCTTTCCGGAGATCCAGGAAAATTGATCCAACCATGCGACTAGAATCAATATATTGTAACCAAGAATCTACAAGGTGAATCAAGGATGTTTGACAGGAATGATTTAGGCGGAAACCAGATCGGTAACTGTGGAGTAGCTCATGCTTTTCAAGATATGATTTAAGTTGATTTGTAATGTGTCTCTCAAATATCTTCGAAATTGTTGGGAGAATAGAGTCTATAATTTTTACGATCACTTTTTATCTGCACCTTTATGTATTGGCAAAACATATGCATCTTTAAGCTGGTCAGGAAAAATTCCAGCAATTATACAATTTTTAATAATAGAAGTAATCGGACCTACAATGGTATCCCCACAATATTTGAGAATTTTAGCGCCGATATTGTCTATACCAGCAGCTTTGGATATTTTGAGAGAGTCTTTTATTTTCCGAACGTCAAATATTGTAATCTGAGGAATGTCAAATAAATTCATTGCTATTTTTTGTCTAAAAATGTTCAAAAAGTTTTATAAATGTTTGGGTCATATTTGCTTTTCGAAACTATACGGGGAATGTTGATGAAATTATTGTTAAACTCTTCTAAGATATCTTCAACATTTTTAATATTTTTATTATTTATCCTTATTCTTGGTGGAAGAGTTAGTGAAGTTTGTGGCTTTGTTAAGGCATTAAGAGTATTCCATAGATGTCGAACTGATGCAATTTCCTTCATCGATTGGTTATAAAACTGCCTTTTACTGTTTCTTATTAGAAATGTTACATGATTTCGCTGGTTCTTGTATTCATCAATTTTATGATGCTTTTTTAATCAATCGCGAATTTTGATTTCGTGTCTAATTTCCGCTGTAAACCAACTGGGTAGACGATCAGATTTTATTCTTTTTTGTTTGTTATGGTGCGTTAACGTTAAGCGCTTCATTAATTTTATTTATAAAATAACTAAGTGAAGTATTTGTATCTGCTTTTGTTTCAACATGTTATACATTTGACATTAACAAACAATTTTGAAAGTTTGATTCATTGAAATTTTTGATTAGCCTATATTCCTTTGTTAAATGCGTGTTTTTAGATAATTTATAACGTATCTTTCGCGAGAAACACACTGGAAAGTGGTCACTTATACTATAGCACGATACAAACATTTCCATGATTCGATCCTGATAATTAGTATACAAATGATCAATTATGGTGTTTGATGTTTTTGTTATTCGTGATGGTTGCCTGACCATTTGTTGGAGTCCATTTGCCATCACAAAAGAAGACCATTTATTATTACTGAAAACATCTTTGTCAGGAAAAAATGTTAAAATCTCCTAATATATAAAATTCTTTATCCAATAAGTTATTAGCGTTTTTTTAAAATTAGATTCATATGTCGATATCCATTCTATTGTAGAATCCGGTGGTCTATATACAAAGTTTATTAAGAATGATTTTGTTTGAGGAAACATAATTTCAATCCAAACTGATTCTAAAGAATTTACGTTCAAGTCCAACCTATGTTGAAAAGGTATGTTATCTTTAATATAAATTAATATGCCTCCACCCTTTCGATTGTTTCTGTCACGGCGAATAATGTTATAATTTGGAATTTTTATATCACCATCTAATATTTCAGTATTCAAACATGTTTCAATAAGTCTGAATATGCGAATATCCGAATGATAAAGTACATATTTGATTACATCAATATTTTGTTATATGTGATGAATGTTTAAACAAACAACATGTAATCCACTATAAGTGAAATTAAAATCAAAAGTTGATTATGTTATAATTCTACAATTTTCATTAGAAATCACTTTTCAACGGGAGTGCTTCTTTCTAATAGTGTATTTTTATCATTAATATTTGATACTAAGTAGACAGCTTCATTTGATACAATCGTATGTAAAATGCTAGTGTCATAATCACATTTGCATACACAGTTATTACATTCTATACATAAGTTGTTTAAAACATCAAATTTATTATAATTAACAATACAGCACTCAGGATTCGAAATGTGTGATGGCCTGATGCGAATGTTTTATGCAGCACGTTGTTAAGCTGGGACCGTGCTCTGACGTCGATAAAGTCCGTATCTCCTAAGCTCGGACAACGAGTTGCTATGGTAACTGTCCAATCGACGCCATTTCCGGTAGCAGTCCTTTGTGTCGTGATTATTCAAGCCAAACACATTGCAAAATGCTTTTGGTGGCATTCGTCGTCTCTAAACAGAGTCAAACCATCGTTGATCAGTTGCAATAATGTTTCCGGCAACTTGCCGCGTGATTGGTATTTCACGATGGATCGCCGCAATAAAAACCCTTGTTCCAGACCTATTGAAATGAATACCATACCGAAAATAGAAATTCCTGGCAGTAATTCCATTCCCGAACACAAACGATTGATAACAGTCGCTACTTTGCGCCTCAAATTCATCACTTAACTGCTTTAAAATATCATTCAATGGAACGACATCATCTTCAGTGCGCGGACAGACAGTACATATAAAGATATGACACGATGGTGATTTATTTTGAATGTCCTGCAGTAGAGATGTTGCATCGTTGTGCAACGTCTTTTGGGAGGAACCGGAAGCGGCATCATTACCGCCTGCATACACCACTTTTTTTTCGTACTGAGAATAATTCAATTTATTTAGTTGTGGCTGAATACCGTTAAGAGTGTTCCCAGGACAGGTGCATACATCAACGTCGCGTTTTAACCCGAGCTTTTTGATTCCTTTCAAAATCGGGTCTCCAATGATGAGAGTTATCCGTGGTTCAATGCTAGCATTGAATGGAACTGTATTTGCTGAAAGAACTGCACGAAGACTTGTTTCTCTGTTTTCATTTGATAGTAATTGGTTTGTAGTTTGTACTGAATGATGATTTTCTTTCTTGTGATCTATAATAGCAACTGATTTTTGATAGAGTCGGTAAACGATTGCCATCTTTAGAGCAGTCCTCCATTTAGTACACTCATTTGGTTTTTAAATGACTCTAATCGTTTCAGCAAAGACTATGGTGCTTTTTGAGGCCGCAAGTGATGTCTTTAAGTTTTTCTATTGGAGCCGACGTTTGTCTTACGTGTTCTTTTAATTCATATTTAAGTTCGAGTATTTGTTCAGAAACAGATTTCATAAAGTCAGTCAAAATACCATTGATATCTGATTCCTGGCTGTGAGTGGAATGACGAATTTGTTTCTCTTTGCGAACTATTTGAATAGTCTTATTCAATTGGCGCAACTCATTGTCATGGACATCAGACTCATGGTGGTCACTTGAGGGTTTTGCTTCCTTTTTGGTATTTACCGACATAAGAAGTTGTTTTAACGACTTGTTTATATCTGTTAGTTTTATTTGTTCAGACAATAACATGTCTTCTATGTTTTTAACATGATTGGAAGGTGAACGCCAGTGAACTTCTGCCCATTTTTTCCATTAATCAGACATGAGCTTTTTGTGTGGAATAAGTTCAACGTGTGGATAGATTGTCGCCCTGCACTTAATTTGTACTGTGTTTCTACCAATTTTCCTTGTTTATCATGTATCGGTATTTTGCAGCATTTAANACCGACATATATATATATATATATATATATCTCCAAATGCATACACTCTTTGCTTATTATATATACTTTAATTTTATATGCACATGTAAATATGGGCGTAACGCGGCGTTTCTGGACTGTAACTATCGTTTATCATACAACTGTTTAAGAACTGAACGAAAATGTTGGATGCGGGGACGGCGTGATGAATGAAAGATACGTCTAGATGAACTGTTATGATCTAACTTAGATGGAAAAGCTAAAAAAGGTGTCCTGTAGCTGTTACTTTATCACAGATCGTGAAGCTTTATAAAACAAATAACATAACTTACCGCAAGTGTTCATTATTATGGAGGCTGTGTTTTGCGCCCAAGATCGCTGTCTCAACGTCAACGTAACACATTGGCACGATTTACTGGATCGGACAAATGCGTCATAGTTCATCACATAATTCACCCAAAATATGTGCACGACCTAGTTTAAGTATTAGAGTAATATTTAAGGATAATGCTCAAATTCGGGTAGCATAATTATTACTTAAGTTAATTTAACTTCCCATTCATCGGATAATGTTCATATTAATTCAACGTGCAATCGGAAAAGACGTTTTGCGTGAAAGACTTGGGTCTCTGTCTCAATTGACACTGATCAAAATATAGACGATAAGCAGCTTTTAGATAATTTTAAAAACATGTACAATATAGAAAATAATAGGTAAGTGTTGATTATAGATCAGGTTTATCATTCGAGGCGTAGAAAACAAAAAGCACGAGCCTTGGCGAGTGCATTTTTCGTTTTCGTGCCGAGGATGATAAACCTGATCTATAATCAACACTTACCTATTATTCTGCTTATCCCACGTTTTATTTAGTAAACATTTTTATTTAAACAAAAAAGTTTTACTGTACAATTTCGCTGCATTTATGACGTCATTTTGTCGAAAAAATGGCGTCATTTTGTGCCGTGGTTTATAGCAGAAATTTAATCAACCGAATTCGCTGTAAAAGTGGGATAAAATGCATTTGTTAAACGTTGAAACGCAATGCTGTGAACACTTAACACTTGTCAACTGTAAGTACGCATGAACATTGCTTGACCTTTTATGACATTTATAAATTAATTTCAGATCCGCGTTTTGATCAGATGTACCATGAATAGGCTGATCGTTGACATTCTATACGCCTAGACCCCATTGACCCTTAATTATTCTATTGCAAACCATTGGTCGCAAAACCATAGAGTCACGAAATAACAATGTACACTGAAAAGGATACAGCGTCGCGAGTGCATTGTCGGGCGCTCGTCTGTGACCTTCGTGACCCTAACACCATTTTAATTCGATAATTGACACTTGGACCGTAGAAATGTGAAATCAGAGAGTTTGAAGTGGCCGTCCGGTAATATAAGACTCTCTATTAAATACTCGTGTACTGTAGGTTCAAAACGGCGTCCTGTAACAGGCAACATACTGAACATCAACCGAACCGATAGCAAATATTATAAAGTCAGCATATGAAATCCTTAAACTACACGACAACGAAACAGGTATATTAGACTGAGTCTATCGGTTTTTATAGAGTCAGTATGACAATCAAAATCAGTATGTGATTCTTTTTTTCGTTTCATAATAAGATGTCATTTTTATTGTAATTATGGTCCGTAAAGGTCAGTTTTTGCAAACTAAAGTAGTTGGAAAATATGCGATGTTCTTGTAACTTTTATATTCCAAACAAGCATGCATGCATGGCAATTATAAATGGTAATTTTGGTATTTCATATTTAAATGTTTTTTGATAATAATTTCAGTTGATGGGATTCCATGCGATTTCACAAGTATTTCGTCTTAAATTTAAGCTATTTTCATGTCTGAGTCTTTAAACGGTTTGATGGAAAACTAACCCGGGTTTGTCAGCGATGTGTTTTGCAGTGTAAACGTTTTTTGGTTCATAGTTCTTCACTTTAAGCAAACTAACACTAAATTATCATAGTGTAAACGACGGTATTATGTAAGAAACATGTTCTGTATCTCTTTATGGTTAGCTTCGGCATGCTGTAAACCGGTTAAACTCCCAAACGCTTAACATTCATCGTCACCAAGGCGGTGACCCCAGTTTAAAAATGCCGTATGTTGTGCGTAATGTCCCGTTATATATAATTATGCAATTTGTGACCTTAATAAGAGAGTAGTTGATGATAACAAGAGTTTCGCGCCAGATGATGTCTCCGGTGTTTCATTATTAAATATTCTGCTTTAAATTCGTATAGTATAAAAACATATAGTATATTCATTGTAATTCATAATTTTGATGGACAGTGTGTTCATTATAGGCATACTTACGTTGAAGGTAGTTATACGTGTAAGGAAATAAATTCGTCCATAAAGAATGTATCAATTTCATCGCTTTAGCAATATTAATCTCATGAAGGATAAAAACTCATACCATCAAGATGCATCGGTGTATAATTAACATTTTGCAAACTAACTTACGAACGGCGTCCCTCCAAATTGCTCTCACTCGATCATGCTTTTAATTGTCGGTTCTGAACGTATAAAGAGGCGTTCGGTGATATTATGTTACACTTGCCATAGAAAAAAGTCAATTATTATTACTATATTCCAAAATTAATGGGTTCTTGAACCGTTGTGTCCTGAATTTTCTTATTTTCCGTTCGTACTAGAATTTAAATTGAAAAGTTTCGTTGTGTGTACATTAATCACAATGTTATTGTTTTTAACGTAAGAACGTTTGCCTGTCATATAAAAGACAAATTCAACAACGACTATAATGTCACTCTTACAACGCTATGCGTGATGTAATTGTTCGAACTTTGTTTAGGCTTAGGTGTTTTAACTTCTGTTTAAACTTTACACAGAGGGTTTTATGTTACTTCTGTTCTTCAAAACTTGAAACAAGAATAGGAAGAATATATGGTAGAGCTGATTGTATTAACTTGAAGTTTCAATCCGACGAAACTATTTTATTGTACATAGCAAAATCAATTGTCCATAATATTTATTTTATCGATATTTTGACCTCATTTATTTCGAATTGTATCGTATGATCCATTTTTATATAGTAAATGTCAAGGTTTCTTATAGGCATTTTTTGCCCTTTTTTCTAGCAAGGCTCATCAAGTCCATTAAAGTCTGACTATTTAATACCCATTAATTATTTGCATTTACTTCTTCTCATCATGTAAATAAATTTTAATATAAAAGCAAAGTATTTCGTATATTCACATCTTTAACACGTTTGAATGAAATGTGTTAAGCGACAGCAAAAACATCTCTCGAAAAACGCATGGTTAAAATAATGTTATGATTATTTCTATCGCAAATGAAGGCGAATTGTTAAACATTCTATTTACCTTACCTTACCACTTGCTTTCTTTGTGTGTATGCACGATTGAATTGGACTGGCACCTAAAGCGAAACAAAAATTCAAACACTAAAACATAAATGTTCACATCTTAATCCGAAAGGCGAAATTGCATTTTCCGCTTAATGATTTTCCCGTGCAGTCGAAAACTAAATATTATGTTAATGCAATTCAGCAAATAAATAAGCAAATGTATTGATACCGATAAGAAAGGTAACTTTTTCAAATTAATAAGTCATGCTCTATGAACATTTATAATAGCTTTAATTAAAAGAAATTTACGTTGTGGGCTTAAATAAACATTATTGAGATATGAATCACTATACAAATAAATACGTTATTTTCAGTAGCCAGTGTGTACATAAATTGAATCGGCCACATGTGTCAATATCGCATAGTAGCAGATATTGTAACGTTATCCTTTAAAAGAGTACAAATGATTTATGTGGCGTTTTTTTTAAATAATTAAAAATAATTCATAGACATCTTTCAATCACAGCGTGTGTTTAAGAATATCTCCGGCCTTCTGATATTTTACCTTTTCGTATGACATACAACCACACGAAAGGTTTATAAGGTCGAGAGTCTGCTATTTGTCCACCAAGCTATAATCCGTCACGTCCTCTCGCATACCGTGTAGCATAAGATGTCTTTGTTACATCCATGTATCGTAAAGCATCATTCCAAAACAACAACCTCGATGCACCCTCTCGACTTGCAAATGTTTCACCTTACGATGTTACCGGGCGATAAGCGCTCGGAAGTAAGTGTTATGTCAGCACCTTACAGAACGTTTTGACAAAGAGTTTTTCTTAGATGGTCGAACATTTGAACAGCAATACGTTCGTATATATTAAATTTGACGCACAACTGACGGCTGCGTTTTTAAGATCATTTATATAGCGTTTCAAGCCAAAGATGATGTATTATAACAGGTATTTGATATAAAAGAATAAAATGCCCATGTTTGCGATGACATTTTACAATAGGGTTATTATTAACTGTATCAACAAATAACGGCAGGTCAACCTGGAGCGTGTTTTAACGTTGCTCTCTCTTAGACTAATTACTTGTGTCGTAATAATGTAATTACTAAAAAAATGCATGCATAATATCGTTATGTGTGCTGTTGATGTCATTTTGATAATAACTGTTATACAAATTACCCGTAGTTATACTCAAATAAGTTTAAACTTTTATAATTTACATGAGCACTTGTCATACGTACTTTAGAGCTATTAATGCACGTTCATACAATTAATGTGGTCGTTTAAAACTAGTAAAACTTTTAAAAGTGCACCATTAATAACACGAATTACATTTAATTTATACAGCTAACATGATGTCAGGCGTATCGTATAGAACATTAACATTTTCTACTTTTTTTTTGTACTGTTAATTGTTGTAAGTTGTTAAAAATAAATTTCGAAAATTTCTAAACATTTTTTAGCTTTAGCATTTTATTTTCGCTATGGCTTTTCTGGAGACTGGATACATTTATCAAAAGTAATGTACGAGCCGTATGAAAACAATGCCAGAAACAAACAGCAAATTTCAAATGCTAGAAAAATTGGCAAAGCATTAACGCAGATAGTGAGGTGTGTGCTGCTAAAAGAAATACTCTATTTCGTCTGTGAGATTCGCACCTTTGATATATCGTTATACTGTTGTTGGCTCACATGTTGTTTTCGTGGTATCATTCTTACATTGCGTGTTGCATTGTGAGAACCTGTTTTTTGTATTCACATAATGCCCTTGGGATTTAAAAACTGCGTTGCATAGGTGTCGTTCCACATTTTTTTTCAAAAGAAATCATACTTAGACTCAGGACAGTGAAAAATACAGGGAATATAATGCATACGTATAAAAAGCTCTTTGAGTGAATGAGTGAAAACAAATAGATTTTGTTGAGAAATATCGCATAAATATATATTCAGACATTTCGCGCGCGCTTCTTTAAGTTCGACAATTTTGACACCAAACATTCTGAAATCGACCATTGGTTTGCAAAATACCTGTATATGAAAGAATACGGTCACTCCGTTACTCTAATCAGTTGGTAGTTATTGGTGGTCGGCAAAGAGCGTACTTAAGGTTGCGAACTTTGCTGAATAGCTTGCTTTATTTGAACATCGGCTTACATTTGATGATTGATCAAAATTGAATTATGTTACTGATTCTTTTTCAGTAAGTGTATAACATTCTACAATTTAATTTAACTTCTGTGAATCCGCACAATTATATAAAATGGGATTGGATTTAACTTCACGAGTATGGACCTTTATATACATGTGTTTGTGGATTATACTGATGGGTAAAACATCGGATGGTACTGAGTATTCTGTACGGATAACAGACGCTGGCAAAGTTAGAGGTTTTGTTGAAATGGTACATGGTCAGAAGAAAGTTGAGAAATTCTTTGGTATCCCATTCGCTAATCCCCCTGTTGGAGTGTGGAGATTAGAGGTAAGGGATATTTTTTATAAATCTGGATGTTTGGCCCTTAAATAGTGGTTGAAAATTCCTGTGTTTGGATTGTTTGTCTTCTAAAATCGACTTTACACTCAACACATGAAAAACCATTTGTTTACCAAACCAGTAAGATGTGAACGTACGATTTACAAAAAAACGCTTTAAAAATTAACAAAACTGTATAACTAGATTAATGAGTCTTGATTTGTATAATCTAGCGAGTTGAAGCGTGTGATTTATATTGTTGTATTAAATGTAACAAATCTAAATAAATGGATTGTTATTTAATTATCCGGGAAATAAGTGAGAATATGTATTAACGGTATATGTTTGATTTTGTATAACAATATATATATATATTGTACACTCAAAGAGTAAAACATCAAAGAACAACCTTACTCAGAAAAAATTACCTTTGAGTAATAAAATATCCATATAAAAAGTAATGGTATACGTCTGTAATCATTATTTCTGTACGTTTATCTCCGCCAAGAAGCAAGATTGCGGTGTCCATTAATCTAGTGTACCACTCAAGTCGCATTTGCCTGTCGGAAGGCTCTCTTGCATCACTTACATGAACATTTGTCAGTCAAGGTCATGTTCACGTTACTTTTCAATATGTCAATCTGTTAGTAGTTATATTATTTCAAAAGGCATCGGGGCATGACACTGATAGAAATGGTTTGACTTATCTGTGTCAAATACCACATTCTGAGGCGATATGTCAATCAAAGATCGGATCACGTAAATTTTAAATTGTATCGTTCTTAACCCTTAGCAGCTAAAACAAATATACTTTTCCGCTGTTCATTACATCTTTTGGTCACTCTAGATCTTCCATATTATCTCCTGTCTTATTGATGTGAATCATTCATGTGGATGCTATAGCAATTTCCACCCATGTATTGTGTAAATATAAAACGCACAAACTTAAACAGTTGTTGAAAATAATTTCACTGCGTTAGCAAAATGTATTGTGCAACGTTGAAGTTGAACTTTCATTATCAGAGCAATCTTAAATGTGCTGAAGTGAATATCGATACAGTTTAACTAAACAGTGTTCTTGAAAATAAACCGTTTCAAATCCACTCGTAATTTGCAATAGCTAAATATTTATAGCAACGCGCGTTCTTTAGTAATAAATTGATATTTTATGTAACAAAACTGCTGCACAAATACTAAATACATAAATGCTTTTCCCGAAGAATAAACAGTGACGTAAAAACGACTCTCGAATATCTCTTTCTCTATATCTGCAAAATACTGACTTTGAGAGCATGATGTTTGTTGGAAAAAACACCCAGAAAAATTTAACCGAAACGCAGCAGTTTAAATAAGCCGTGTAGCCGAGTGATAAAGGTATTCAATCACTCATTGAGACACATCGCTAGCCCAATCTAATCCTAAATAATACATGGGATGTACAAAATGCCTCTACTGTTTAATGTTTCCTTATAGACCGAATACTTGTCCTCATTTATAGACATTATAATCTTCCATTTTGGCCTTACTTTTGACCCTTTATCATCCGTTTTCAGTGACAATTCATTCAGTTAGAGATGACAGTAACAGCTTTATTAACATTTGGATTACTGTTTCGCGTGTTTTCGGCAAAATATGTGTTCAAAATCCATTTTTATGAGTACGCAAACATCTTGATAACGTAGCTCTAAACAACCGCTATTTAACATGAGCTGTTGGGAGGCACACGACTTTGTCATCTACATACCTATGAACCAACCGCGGCGAAGTTTGATTGCAGAACCAATTTTGTTCTCGTCAGAAATGCATTAACATTTTTAAAAGAATGCCAAATAGACAAAGCAAAAACATACAGTTTATTGTGTAAAATTAACCTGCAATATACAAAACATTTAGTTGACAGACCAGTCGAAGCTAGGTGTCAAAAGTCGATAGCAAGCTTAGTATTTCTTGCACTATGAAAACAGTGATCTCGATCCAGGAAAACATAACACACAATTCAATATGTGATTACATGCTGGATCGTGCGTTATGAAATGTGTGTTTGAAACTAATGATCATACGAGAATATGATTTGAATCGCCTTTTTTATACAACCAATAGCATTGTGACAACTAAATTTGCAATAGCCAATAATGGAATTAGACTGATACTGATAGTATATGTATTGTTTCAGAGACAGCACTTACAAACGCTTCTTTATGAGTTTGCCTCGTACTGCGACAACACGTTGATATATGCCTTACTCATTATTATCTTAATTTCTAAGATGAGCATGTATGTGATTATCGGGATTACCGATTTCATTCCATTAATTGGATCGGCATAAGTTTTTCCAATTTTCTAGAATTACAAAATGAGCAATATCTATCAAAATAGAATACAGATGCACACCAATATTCAAAAGATGTCAAGTTTTAAACAACATCTAAACAGTAATTGACGTAAGCCTTTTGCTCTATCCACCTTCTTATATGTTGCTGGACTCTTATCTCAAACATGTGCAATCGCCATATTAAAAGCTCTTCCTACGTATTGGACACTTACGTTTGTATTCAAATGGAAGTTCTTTACTATATTAGAGTTATTTCTAAAAACTTCAACAATGGTAGCAATATTTATATTCCATTTTTGCAAGTAAGTTTTGAAACAATATCAACGCTATTTGTGTTGCTCTTGCAATAGTGAGTGTTGGCAAATTTTACGTAAAACTGCTCATGGAAAAGCTGTGTATAAGCGGCATTATTTTGACTATTATTTAAAGTGGCACCATTTAAAACGCAAACAAGTATATGGAATGATCGATTCTCATATTCATACCATAAGGGCCACGTTACTGTTTTTGAATTTAAATCAGATCCGATAATTTAAAACAAAACTAGTTCTTGTCTATCAGTTTTTATTACTTACCGCTATATTTGCGCCAATCAATTGCATTTGAATAAAAACAGAACAAATATTCAGATACATTTTTTAATTGATACATACAAAAAACAAATCGTTCCCTATTAAAAAAATAGGCGCTATGTTGTAACAAAAATATGTTATTCAAATGAGATCATTTTAGAGTTGTTTATTTTTAAGGTTTTATCACGTTTATGATCCACCGTTTTGAACAATGTCTTCGATTTACTACACGTTTTATAATAAAAGCTGTATTTTCTGATTTCATATGAAACCCGTGTTCATATAAATCACACCAGTTAGTTCATGTTATTTTAGTTGCTCTACTACCACAACAGTGTAAACAACAGTGTATACAAGTTATACTGATAAATGTGGTATCCGAACTAAATAAATGTATCATAAAGCTGCGATTTTGGTTACGATTGTGCGTCGGTTACGTATAAACTGGTACTATGCAAAGCTCGAAGGAAGGTTTGTTTTATTCCAAATTTAATAAGAATACAGCATTTTTGAATTTCAGAGTTAATTATAAATACCGTTTTAACAAACAAACGCCAATAAAATCAGCGCATATGATACAATCAGACAAAACAAGTCAAATGAAAATATGTGAAGAAAAAACGTCAACAAAGAGTAAGAGGGTCATTGATATTGAACGATACCGTAACAATCAATACAGCTCTTTACGACGATTTTATTCAAAATTCGCAATGTCATCGTCATTTTGAAAACGCACAAATACTTCTTTGCTAAACAAACAAATCAATTAATAATGTAAATAATCGATGTGGGCAGTTAGGAGAATGTGAGGAGAAGTTAATAGTTTCATGAGTTGAATATTTAACAGCAAGTTATATTATAAATGAAATGGTGTCACAAACACATCGTGTTTTAATTAGGGAAAGCATGTTTTACTTAGATTTGAAAACGAAGAGAAGTACAAAGACGACGGGTGTGTCTTTTGTTTCAATAATTTCTAAATACTCGGAATTGAAAAAAAATAATCGAATATACATACATTCCCTTCGAAAGTCATATGCATGAAACATATTTTTCCGAGATAAAAAGGGAAAAATGAAACACAGCTAAAGACGGTCCCAAGCCCGACTGAATTGGGAAAGGATTGACCCTACCCTGTCATAACCTTACAGAACACCAAACAAAAAGTCCAACACGGAACCACAAGGGAAGATGAAGATGATGACACACCAGAAAACAGTGGAGAAATTATTGTTAACATTTATTTGTATTTTATTAAGGGCATGGGACACATTGCCTACACAACAGAAGACAAAACGTAGAACACAACGCTAAACACAACAACGAAATTAATAAATCCGTTGTAAACGACCTTGGAGCGGTTAATGCAAAGCAATATGGTTTTAATCTGTTGAAAAATGCGCTGAACATGAAACAAAGACCAGAATTAATCATAAAACGTATACGTGTAAATACAAATTAAACGTATAGCACTGTTATTTGAATTTACAAAAAACAAAAAAACATTCACATAGTATTTAAATTTGATTTAACTGCAATAAAATATCTCAATGGTTTATTATTCAACAGCGATACATAATTACAAATTTCTGAGGCACCATACAATGGCGTAAATGCAAGTATCTTACAAATCACGTGTTGTTGACGAGATCTTAGAACACAGCTGCATGTAGTAACAACTCCAAATCATAGAAATGCATCTTAAGAAGAAGCCGTAATGAAATCGTTTTATGCCAGCATTCGTTTGCGTAAGTCGTTTCAGGGTAAATATCTTTAGACAGTTCTTGGATTTCATAAACCAATTTCCCATTGGGAAGCTAATTTGGTGTTTTCCATCTCGTGTTGATTAGGACTTCACGCATGACTTTAAAATTAAAGGATTCAATACTACCCATGATACCCACATTCTCTGTTCGATTCACATTAACATTGGTTATGTTTGAAAATTACGATCGAGCCGAATATTTAAATAAATGTTTCGATATGTTCAATTTTTTTTTTTACACTTACTAAATAACCAATAATCAATTACATTATTTAGATATCATTCATGATCACTTCCATTCATTCAGGACCAATTTAATTTGCAGGTTCTCACGACATAATACCAGATACAAACATTTTTTTGTGTACACTGCGTGTAGTGTAAAGCTGCTCGTTTGTATTTAAAAAAAAAGAACAATAAGTTACAGTGCATTAATACACAATAGGTTTTTAATTAACCATTTTTAGTATAGCATATGATTAATCTTAAACTGAATATAAACGTTACAATAATCCGTGCAAAAGGCAGATGTCTGAATGCTCATTTGGAAAGAATAGTACACCTCAGGAAAGAACAGATCTGACTTGCAGACACCATATCATGGCAGCCTTTAGGGTCGGAGATTATCAGATAGGTGTCTTCAGACAAATGGTATACGTAATTCGAAATGATAACGATTCCATTGAAATAGATAAATTGAGCAAATCAAATGTTTCAGTATTCATTTCGTGCATAGACTTAATACTTTGATGAGGATAAGGATTGCATGTTACGGTCTTCCGCATTTACTGCAGCCGTAACTGAGTCCATCAAACGTCGATTATGCAGAAGCACTAAAGAACATGAAGTAATCAAACATACTTTAAAACTGCTTTGAAGATAATTGGTCCAAGAATTTGAAAGTTTTTTTTACAAAATTAATGAAGGCATTTTAAATATGATGTTGGTGAAATTGAGAACACTTTGCCACAACGTAAGGGTATAGTCTTCCCAAAATTTCAAACATCGGTGATTTGAAAATTTTAGTGGCGGCCTTTTCTGGGTTCAGATACATGTAAAATTTCTAGTAGTAGAAGAGAGGGAATTACTTGTATTATTAGAAGTAGTAGTAAAAATAGAAGTAGTAGTCGTTTTTGTTTTAGTAGTAGACGCAGTAGTAGTAGTTATTTTCTTTGTTCTACAAATTTATAAACATTTTACAATTAAGTTGACTAATTATGTTAACTGGAACTCACCGGTATTGTTTTTATGTTACGAAATAAAATTAAACAAAAAGTTACACATTGCAGGTTAAGTATTTTTTTTTCAATAAAAAAAGTCCGACAATTAATTTAATTATGTTTTATTGTTTATGAAATCATTCAGGTATGCACAATAAGCACACACTGATGAATATTTCCGGGTTCCTTTTTGTATCACGTTCGATGTTGAACTTTATAACGAGATATTTATTATTCAGAAACTGATGAAACATGTCTACAATATATCACGATAACAGTTAGGAAGACAGTAGGATCAATATTATTCTGGTCCTGCTTCTACTAAAAACTCACCCGACCCGCGGGTGTAGTACCAATCCGAATACAATGGGAACTGCAGTAATTAACTGCCCTTTTCATTATTTGATATTTGTGTAAAACTAACTGACGTAAGATACAATAAACTTTCTTTGATAACCATACAATAATGATGTAAACCAATGTATATTTAGCAAACTATGATGTCAATCCTAGTTTTGCTGGTAAAGGTATGTTATGATAGCTAAAATATACACGCATTTTGAATTGTAAGAAAGCTTTGGAAACAAATCAAATTATACAATCAAGTCATATAACACCTGTGACACGTTTAACGACAAAAAAGCAACACTATATTTTCTTATTTTATTCCACATTTTATTCACTGGACAGTACTATGCCTGTATGGGCAATCCAATCTTTCAAAACTTCAGTCTCGTTTTTGATTCGTTTTATCAAAGAAAGCAACTTATACAGTGCTCGATATCGGCAATGTTAACATGTTTGTTTTTCTTTTTCAACTTTCGTTTGCTTCAAAGTGCAGTATTGCGCTTCATCTTCTTATCTTAGTTACCACTATAGTCTCATTAGACTTATCAATCTGCAAAATCAGTGGGTCGTCTGTTTGGAACGCCAATGATGCCTTCTAATGGCACTGGTCTGTTAAGTTCCATGTCGTTAAGACATGTGGTCCGAAAGAAATGATGTATGCACCTAACAAAATGTCGTTACTACAAAACGATATTGCCAATACATATAACATAATAAATAATGTACAGCACAAAATGATGTTTCTACAGGACAAAATGTTGTATACACAAAAAAAAGTTAACGCACAGAGCACAGAGACCAGTGTCATCAGAAGGCAGCATTGGCGTCAATACGTCTGTTCTCTCTGCTTCTTTTTTTGCTTTCAAAGATTATCGTCAGAAATTAGCGATCTTCTACAATTACAACTTTTTACTTCTATATACTGTTAATCACTTTTCAGAACTCAATGACATTACATTGAGTCAGAATTAAACAGGGCGCTTCTTGTAGCGCAAATACTTTTCTTATCCGTTCGTGTTTATTTTTAATTTCAAAGGGCTTCGGGACATTACGCTTACATACATTTGAACCAATGGACCAATCCCTGTCAATTTCGATTTGTGAATCTATTCTCCGATTCCGTTCATTTCAATTATATTGTTTGTTTATATACCTTTGCCGCTCGATCTACGATGCAGTACTTCTCTTCACTACGTTAACATACTTTTGCAAAATTCGTCACGGTGGTATTACTCTAGACCCTTTATGTTATATTTCATTTAATTCTTTCCACCAATATATTGCGTCAATTATTTAACGCAACAAACTTCAAATGTTGTGGTGGATAAATAATCGAAAACATTATAAGTGCAAATCTTAGTTTTGGGTCTGACAAGAAGTCATAGAAATTAAAAACAACAACACTAAACTAGGTGTTATTTGCAAATCGTTTGTAAAGTTGCTGTTAAATTAAACATACACATCAGAGCACGATACAATTTCCGCAGGTGAATGCCAATTAAGAATTCTTGTAAATAAACAGTTTCGCGAATATAAAGTTCAAACATGTTTATGCTCGATACTTTTCGGTGTATAAATTTCGACCTATCCCAAATCCGAACGTTCAAAGACAGCTAGAGTATGCACTAACAATAACACCTTTTCAAGATAACAACAGAGAAAATACCCGTCACAAAATGCTCTGTAGTTTTAATATAAAGTGCAAGTATGCGATTAGCAATCAATATGGACATGCTTAGTTTAGACGCTTTAAATCGTGTATTTGGCTTTATCACAGTATCCCTTCCAAAAATCATACACAGCATGTCAATTATGTAAGGCAATTTGCATTCTTTGCGAAAAACGTGTTATTTGATGTAAATAAACTGCTGAACAACTGCATCATACATAACTGGTTGACTCCACCAATGAAAAAAGGATGAAAACAAACTACTGTTCAATTATCGTTAAATCTATTTATATTCAAAATACGGAGTTCGAGTGCATGCTGAATGTGGAGAAAACCTACAAGCAAAAGCAACCCACAATTTAGCTGGTTTAATAAAAACCGTGTAGCCGAGTGATAAAGGTATTTTATCTCTCAAACATACACCGATATGTGCCGCTCAAATCCTAAATAATACATTGGCTGTGCAAAACCTATCTACTGTCTAATGTTGCCTAATATACCGTATAAAAGGCATGAATTATCGCAATTATTTTCTATTTTATTGACACTAAATCATCCGTGTAAAGTAACGTTACCTTTGCGAAGAGATGATAGTTGTTTTATTTGCACGTTGGTAAACATGCATCTACAGATATTAAAGGGACTTGTTCACAGTTTGATGATTTTCCAACTTGTTTTAACAGATTCAAAAAGTTAATGAAAAATTACAACCGTTAGCGAAATAACACTTATGACCGAGACTCATGCTGAAAATACATGTTCGTTTACGAATAATCATCGTTAGAAATTGATATAATTATAAAGCGTTACAAACGCTAAACGATTGAATAATTTTGAGAGTTGTGTTGTTATCGTTATATTGTGTGACAATGCGTGGATTACATGCACAAATAACATTCTTACGACTCTACTATAAAACTTTACACGTTTCAGAATAGAGTATTTAGGTGTTCTCCAAATGCAAGGTGCATTGTGTGACATAACATTTATCGCTAGATAGCTCTCGGTTCCATGCATAAGATCGGCATAAGAACTAAATTAAAATTTCAAAAATCATTACCTGATTTGAATTATATTATATTGTATATTAACATTCATTAGAACCCAGTCGTTCTCAAAGAAACGGCAATAGACGTATGGATGTGAAATCGAAGAGCTGATGTTTTCTTCACATATCTTAAGTATCAAACATTTTATTGCGGACTTGACTATTAAAAAAAGTTAATAATATTAATTGTATGCTATGAATAATGCAAGTCTGGAAACTTTTTAAAAAATATTAAAACCTCGTAAATGCATCAATTGCCTGTAAACGTCTATATGTTTGCACCTTGTTACACTCAAACAAAAGTGTAAGAGTTATGACAAACTGGTCGGCAGTATGGCCACACTGGAAATATTTGACCGTGCTCTGTGAAAAAATGATTTAAATGCATTTGCGTTAAGCGTCGTCGCAGATTAGCCTGTGCAGTGTGCACTTGCTCATCAGGGACAACTTTTTCCGCTTGTTTTATTTTTCGTTTAAAGAAAGACATTTTTGACGAAAATCCAGTTTAGGTTAAAATTGTAGTCATTGATTAGCCTGTGCGAACTGCAAATACTAATCTGGGACGACACTTTATGCATATGCATTGAACCCCTTTTCACAGAGCGAGGCTCATTCCCAAACAAATTCACACACAATATTTGAACGAATCACGTTTCATCTAGAATTATTCTCATTACCAGAAGCGCGTCGCTTACAAGGCAGAAGTGTCACCCCTGATTAGCCTGTGTTATACCGTGTGGTATATGTATCACTACAAGGCTGCCGTGTGGTATATGTATCACTAAAAGGCTACCGTGTGGTATATGTATCACTACAAGGCTACCGCGTGGTATATGTATCTCTACAAGGCTGCCGTGTGGTATATGTATCACTACAAGGCTACCGTGTGGTATATGTATCACTTATCGCGTCTCTTACAAGGCTACCGTGTGGTATATGTATCACTTATCGCGTCTCTTACAAGGCAACCGTGTGGTATATGTATCACTTATCGCGTCTCTTACAAGGCTACCGTGTAGTATATGTATCACTTATCGCGTCTCTTACAAGGCTTCTGTGTGGTATATGTATCACTTATCGCGTCTCTTACAAGGCTGTCGTGTGGTATATGTATCATTTATCGCGTCTCTTACAAGGCTTCCGTGTGGTATATGTATCACTTATCGCGTCTATTACAAGGCTGCCGTGTGGTATATGTATCACTTATCGCGTCTCTTACAAGGCTGCCGTGTGGTATATGTATCACTTCGTTTTTGACACGTTACAGTTAAATGTAAGTTTTAATGAATAAGCGTTCGTGTACTTATCATTATTATGGTGATATCTTTGTTTTCCCGAAATTACCCACCACAATTGCTTATCAGTCATTCTGTTTATCTCCGACCCCAAGGAATACTCTTAATAACTTTCTCGTTAACTAAAGCTCTGCAATAGACGCAAACGACCGTATACTATAGCATGTAGTTATTTAGATTGTATGCATCAATTCAAACATAATGCTTAATCACGGCCATTACTCCGCGTTTCTTGAAGTCAATAGTTAAACCGTAATAGCCCGGTACGCAACTGTAGGTATTGATTAATATGTATCATGTTTGTTATGTTTCATCGCTGTAGAATCAATACTTTCCTGGTAAAGCACAACACAACGACGGACGGTCCTTCGGACATGTGTAAATATAATTATATGCCTTTGAAAGTTTGGATATTAACAAATATATATATCTCCAAATGCAAAAACACCTTTATTTTTTATATATACCTGCATTTAATAGGCACATGTAAACATGGGCAATATGCGGCTTTTCTAGATAGCAACTTTCGTTAATCATACACCTGTAAAAGAACTGAATGAAAACTTTGGATGCGGGACGTCGTGTTTAATGAAAGATATGTCTAGCTGAAATGTTATGATCTGACTTAGATGTAAATGCTAAAATAAGGTGTCATTTAGCTGTAACTACATCTCAGATCGTGAAGTTAAAACAATAGAACATACTTACTTACCGCAACTGTTCGCTATTATGGAGGTAGTGTGTTGCGCAAAAGATATCTGTCTCAAAGGTCAACGCCACACATTGACATGGTTTGCTTGATCGGACATATGCGTCATAGTTCAGCGCATAATTTTTCTCAAAAAACGTGCAATACATAGTTTAAATATTAGAGTAATATTTAGGCTAATGCTCAAATTTGGGGAGCATGTAGCTGATTTTAATTTTAACTTGCCATTCATCGGATAATTTTAATATAACTTCACCATACAATCGGTAAGGACGTTTAGCGTGCTAGCGCTGGGCCTCTTTCTCAATTGGTATTGCTTAAAATATGAACGATATACAGCTTTTAAATAACTTTAAAACATGTACTAGTATGCATTTGTAAAACGTTGAAAAGTAATGTTGTTACAACTTAACGCGTGTCAACTGTACGTACTACGTTCGCATTAACATTTCGTGGTATTTAATGACTTTTATACATTAAATTCAGATCCGTTTTTAATCAGATATACCATGCTTAATCTCACAGTGGACATTATAAACGCCTTGAGCCCTTAATTATTCTATTGAGAACCATTGGTCACAAAACCATAGAGTCACCAAATAACAATGTGCACTGAAAAGACACAGCGTCGCAAGTGCAGTGTCGGTCGATCGCTTGTGACCTTTGTGACCATAACACCAATCTAATTCGATAATTGACACTTGAAACGTAGAAATTTGAAATTAGAGAGTTTGAAGGTGCCGTCCGGTAATATAACACTCTCAATAATATACTCAAACACTGGAGGTTCAATACGGCGTTCTGTGACTAGTAAAATATTGAACATCAACCGAACTGATAGAACATAATATAGTGGTAGCACACCACATGTTAGGAACGGACTCCCTCTATATTTAACATTTTGAAAACTAACTAATGAACGGGTTCCCTGCATATTAAACATGTTGCAAACTAACTAATGAACGGGTTCCCTCAAAATAGCTCTTACTCGATCATGCTTTTAATTGTCGGTTTTGAACGTATCAAAAGGCGTTCGGTAATATTCTGTTACACTTGCTATAGAAAAGATGTAAATTATCATCACTGTTTTGCTTAATTAATGGTTTCTTGTACCGGCTTGTCATGGATTTTCTTATTTCTCTTTCCTACTAGAATTCAAATTTAAACGTATCGCTGTGTTCACATTGATCAAAATGTTGTTGTTTTTATTTAAAGTAAGAACATTTGCTGGTCATAAAAAAGTCAAAAGCAACAACTTAGTTTTATTTTTCACAAATAAACTCTATGCGTTATGTAACTGTTCGAAATTTTTTAAGGTTTAAAATGTTAACTCCTGTTCTACCTTTATATAGATGGTTGTATGGGACTTCTGTACTTCAGAACTTGAAACCAGAATAGGAAGAATAATTGGTAGAGCGTATCGTTTTAACGTGAAGATTCAATAAGATGAAACTATTTACTCAACGTTATTACGGATTTCAAGTCCAAATCTGTTATGTTCTGGTAGGGATAAATCCATTGTTTCTACATAGTAGAACCAATTTTGAGTTATTTTTATTTATTCGTTTATTTGACCTCATTTTTCATATGGTATAGTATGCTCCATGTTTATATAGTAAATGTCAATGTTTCTTATAAGCATTGTGAGCCTTTTATTTGTAGCACGGCTTATCAAGTCCATTAAAGTCTGACTATTTTTGTTAAATACCCATTTAATTATTTGCATTAACTGTTTCTCACAATTGATATACATTTTAATATAAAAACAAAGTATTTCGTATATATAAAGTATTAACTCGTTTGAATATTTTTTTTTATCAAAAACAAAACCTCTCTTGAAGAACTCATGGTTAAAATGAGGTTATCGCAAATGAAATCGATTTCTTAAACAATCTATTAAAGGTATCTTACCACTTGCTTTCTTTTGTGTGCATGCTCGAGTGAATTGGAATGGCAACTAAAGCGAAACAAAATTACAAACACCCACTGTGGGATATAGCCAGGGCAAATCCAAATCTTCGGACTTCCTGTCAAACAATTCTAAATAGTATCGGATTAGTGACGTCACGCCCATTCTCTCAAAAGTGTAGCCTGTGTAACCTTATCGTTGATAACATCTGTACCACCAATGATGCACAGAAAAGCCGCTGTGGGAACGTGTCTTCAACCGCATCGGAATAATCCGATTTACGACATTTATGTCAATGAACGCCTTTGCGCAAACAGTATCGTTGCTGAAACTCAGCTCAGAAAAATGAAAATGGTCGCTTCTCAAAATTTTCTATAACGATGGCTGCTTTTCAGCTTTTAAAAGTTAAAGTGTATTAAATTACATATTTTTACGTATCCGTTCGCACTGTTTATTGTTTATGTTATTTTATGGCGATATTGTCAATTGTCAAAATGTATATTCTAAATGAACCTACTAATTACTTCAATCTATTTTATTTTTTGCTATAAACAATGTATATGTCACTATAACATACAATGTGGTGTGAAACTGTACTTATTTCTAAATGCATGCTTGCTGTATATATGTTCTGCTCTCCTACCCTGGAGGCAAAAAAAAGTATATATATATATATGGGCTCTACGACCAGTTATAATGGCTTTAATTATACGAAATTTACTTTGTCTTATAAATAAACATTCTTGAGATATGAATCACTATACAAATGAATACGTTATTTTCAGTAGCTGATGTGTACATAAATTGAATTAGCCACTTGTGTAAATATCGGGCTGTAAGTAGTTTTTGTAACGTTTTACTTAAAACAAGTACACATGATTCATGTGTCGTTTTCTTAATCTTCAATGCATTGTAATTAACAATTCAATGTATTACTAAAATTTACTATTAGAATATACGTTCTTAAAATGTTCATAAACATCTTTCTCACAACGTGTGTTTAAGAATATTTGCGGCCTTCTAATATTTAACACTTTCGTATGACATTCAGCCACCAGAAAGGTTTATAAGACCGACCCCGAGCGTGTTTTGCTAAGGCCAGAATAGTTTAATAAAATGATTTTCGTTTTTTTTTGTCTAAAAGTGTCGAGTAGGAGGAGGGAAACAAAGAGGGGTGACACAAAAATGCACTCATGCTAAAAATGTTATGGTATCAAGTTCTTTGTACTGGCAACCCCATTGATTTGTTCAAACATGACCGTATTTGTGCGTAAAATCTTGAAGGTTTAAAGTTGATAGGCGTAAATGCGTTTCGCATTTCGGGCACCTGTTAACGATGGCGTCGCTTTTGGTAAATTCCAGTACAGCACATGTAGGATGTTCACGTATTAATGCGGGTGATTAAAACTGGGTTTATTATGATGATTTATACCTCATTCGAAATTTTTCTAAAACAAGTCACCGTTTTGTCCAAAATCCAGCTTTAAGCATATGAAAAAAAAACGGGATTCATTTTTTTTTTTTGGTTTCGTCAAAAATTAGAGTCGGCGGGTCCGAAAATCATTTTATTAAAAAATACTCGCCTAACTTAACAAATTTTTTCAGGAACTGTAACGTTAAACTCTTGTAGACAAATAAGTTGTGACGTTATTAATTTTTACATACAATTAATTCAGTCGATGCATTACTAAGCTGTGTGTGCGGTTATTGTCATTTTGATGATTACTGTTATACAAACTACCGGTAGTTGTAATAAACATCAGCTTAAACTTTCGTAATGTACATGCACAATTTTCGTAGGTACTTTAAGCACGTACATTAATGATATACATATACATGATGTGCCAAATGATATACAGGAACAAATATCAGTTACTTTTCCCATGAAATGAACATAAAATCGAGCAAAACTTTTGAGATTATCAAATGATGTCAAAATCATGCTTATCAGATGTGTGCAATTGAGCTGAACAAAAAGGTACGCTTTCACACCTATATTCGCTAATTAAATTTCGTGTCCAGGAATAAGGAGTATTTTTTAGAAGTTCTCATGACCGCTCCCCTTGTTCTGCGCTTGGTGAAGAACTTGACATCTTGGCAAGTCAGTTAGGGTATCCCGCCACTGTGTTTATTGAATACAAGTCAGTAAGGGTATCCCGCCACTGTGTTAATTGAATACAAGTCAGTAAGGGTATCCCGCCACTGTGTTAATTGAATACAAGTCAGTAAGGGTATCCCGCCACTGTGTTAATTGAAAACAAACTAACGGACGGCTAAACCATCTGTCAGATATCTTCGACTGATACTGAAAAGCATGGGTTATTTTTAAACCACTTTTATATATTAAACCCTCGTATATGTATACATGCATACCTATCCTTTACACTGCTGCTGAAATGTATGGGTTATGTTGAAACCACTTTAAGATATTAAACTCTCGTATATGTATACATGCATACATATCCATAACACTGTTCACTATAATACTCGAAATACGAATAGACACAATAACATTGATATTTGACATACGCGATAGGGTTCATACATTTTGTTGAACGTTTAATTATAATGCAAAATATAGCTTGCCGTTTGACATTTATGATTTATGTTATTTCATACAGGCGACTGTATTTATTCGTACTAATTAATTCTCAGATTTTATTTTTCAATTAAATATTTATGTATTCATTTTTGTATTTTTTTTAATTTGTTCGACTAAATAACTTTGTCTGAATTTGTTTGAACAATAGTTTTCTTCGTTTGTGTGAAGCATTTAAATTGTCGGTTCTTTGCAAGTTGAATATGATGCTGGCACGAACACCATTTTCTCCATCGTGTGGATTAGCTTTCAACATACAATTACTCTAATCACAAAATTTATAATCCAAGACGTTGATACAAACTGTTTGTCGAATATAACACCAATAACAACTTCTTGCTCAATCAATTATATAAATTTAATACTCAAAAAAACTACAGTGAAACATCGTAAATGTATCGATTGCATGTATACATCTACACGTTTTCATTTCAGTACACTTAAATGAACGCATACAAGTCATGACAAACGTATCTAAGCTTTTCATAGTCAGCAGAATGGCAGGACTGGAAAATAACCCAAACCATTTAAATAGATCACGCTTAATCTAGAATCGTGATGAAATATTTCTCCTTATCAGGAGCGCGTCTTTTATAATGATACCAAGTGGTATATGTTTTACTTCGATTTTGACACGTTACAGTTCACGAAAAGGTAAGCTTTCATGAATAAGCAGGCATGTACTTATCGTTATGGTGATATCTTTGTTTTCCCAAACTACCAACCGCACTTGCTTATCAGTCATTCTGTAATACATTTAAGTGAGTCGTTAGTTATCTTATTATTTATCTCCCACCCACAGACATAATTGAAGTAACTTTCGCATTAACTAAAGCTCTGCGATAGACACACACGAACGTATAATATATCATGTAGTTATTTAGATGGTAGACATTAATAAAAACAAAATCATTTACCAGGGCCATTACTCCGAGATTGTCGAATAAAAAAACATAAATCAAAATATCCCCCCCCCCGTTGCGGAACTGTAAGTTTTGATTTACAAATATATCATGTCTGTTATGTTTCATCACTGTAGCGTCAATTATTTCCTAGTTACTAGTAAGCGCAACACAAACATCCGACGGACGTGCCTTTTGGCATGGCTAAATATATAAATGTATGCAGTTGAACGCGGGGGTATAAACACAAATATAATATAAAGCTCAAAATGCATAAACTCTTTGCTTATTATATATACTTCATTTGTGTAGGCACATGTAAACATTGAAATTACAAAGCGTTTCTGGATTTTAACTATCGTTTATCATGCAACTGTTAGAGAACTGAACACAAATGATGGATGCGGGGACGGCGTGTTGAGTGAAAGAAACGTCTAGGTGAAATGTTATCATTTGACTTAGATGTAAAAGCTAAACAAGGGTATTGCTGGAACTTCATCTCAGATCGTGAAGTTTAAAACAAAAGAACATTCTAACTTACCGCAAGTGTTCGCTATTATGGAGGTGTTGTGTTGCGCATAAGATATCTGTCTCAAAGGTCAACGCCACACATTTACATGGTTTGCTTGATCGGACATATGCGTCATAGTTCAGCACATTATTTCCCCAAAATATATGCAAGACTTAGTTAAATATAATAGTAACAGTTAAGGCTAATGCTAAAATTTAGGCAGCATAAAGCTTATGTTAATTTAACTTGCCATTCATCGGATAATGTTCATATTACTTCATCATGCAATCAGTAATAACGGTTTGCTTGCAAGACATGGGTCTGTGCCTCAATTGACACTGCTAACAATATGGACGATAAACAGCCTTTATTTTATTTTTTGAAAACATGGTCTAGTTTGCATTTGTTAAATGTTGAAAAGCAATGCTGTGAAAATTTAACGCTTGTCTACTGTACGTACTACGTACGCATCAAAATTGCGTACCATTTTAGGACTTTTATAAATTAAATTCACATCCGCTTTTTTATCTGATATACCATGCTTAATCTGATAGTGGGCATTTAACACGCTCAGACCCCATTGGCCCTTAATTATTCTCTTAAAAACCATTGGTCACAAAACCACTAGGTCACCAAATAACAATGTGCACTGAAAAGGAAACAGCGTCGCGAGTGCATTGTAGGGCGCTCGATTGTGACCTTTGTGACCCTAACACCAATTTAACTTAATAATGGACACTTGAACCATTGAAATTTGAAATCTGGAGGTTCAATACGGCGTGCTGTAACAGGTAACATACTGAACACCAACCGAACCGATAACAAATATAAGCGTGTTAGCATATGACAATCTTAAATTTCACGACCATAAAACATGTATATAAGACTTAAGTCTATCGGTGTTATGTCATAGAAAATCAGTCTGTGAGTTGTTTTTGCATTTAAATTAGAAGTATTTTTTTTTTTTATTTATGGTCCGTTTTCGTCCGTATTTTCCAACAAAATACGTTGGAAAAAATGTAATATTTTTGTAACTTATATATTCAACAAACTTGCATGCATGACAATCATCCATGGCAATTGTGGTGTTATTTATTAGGAATATTTTGGTTATGAATTCTAAGCATTGGCTTCCATTCGATTTCACGTGTACTTCGTCTGTCATCGAAGTCCTTTTTATTTTTCAGTCTAATTATCGGTTTCGGAGTTCTAAGTCTCTTACACATATCACTTTAAACAAACTAACAATAAATTATAATATTGTAAACAAGGATATTACGTGATAGACATGTTCTGTGTCTGTTTATAATAAATGCACAGGCTATAAACCGGCAGAAGGGGTAATCACGTGATAGTCAAGTTGGCGACGTCCATGCCGTGACAGATATTTTTCGCAGTGTTATACCCTTTTTTTTAATGCCGCTCTCTTTCCAGCCATATCAGCAAAAAAGTGATAGGCGGAAATGTCGTATTAATATTCGCTTTACATCTCGACTTAACTTGCTACGAAATTTCTTATCGGGATCTCAAAATTACAGCTCCCGCTAAGAACATTCGTAGCGAGTAAAGTCGAGATATAAACCGAATATTAATATGAATAGAATTCGTCAATAAAGCATGCATACAATACATCTCTATGTGGAATAGTAATTTCATGAAGGATAAATCCGTCATACAATCACGACAAGCATGCTTCGGTGTATACTTTACATATTGCATACTAACTAATGAACGGGTTCCCTACATATTTAACATTTTGCAAACTTACTAATGAATGGGTCCCTTCAAATTGCTCTCACTTGATCATGATTGTAATTGTCGGTTTTGAAAGTATCAAAATGCGTTCGGTGATATTCTGTTTCACTTGCCATAGAAAAGATGTCAATTATCATCACTATATTGCTAAATTAATGGTTTCTAGTACCGGTGTGTCATGAATTTTGTTATTGCCCGTTCGTGCTTGAATTTCAAATGAAAAGTATCGTTGTGTGAATATTAATCATAAAGCTTTTTTTTATACGCCCGTTATTTCAAAACGGGACGTGTTATAGTTTCACCCTTGACGGGCGGGCGGCGGGCGGGCGGCGGGCGGACGGCGGCGGCGTCCACAGCAGTGTCCGCTCTCAAATTCAAATAGTTTTCATCAGATCTTCACCAAACTTGGTCATAAGTTTTATCTAGACAATATCTAGGTCAAGTTTTAATATAGGTCACCAAAAACTAGGTCACGGGGTCACTTAGTGCAGTTCAAGAATAACAGGCGTAATTTGTGACAGTTGGCACTTTTGTTTAACTTAAGAACGTTTGCTGGTCATAAAGAAGACATAAACAGCAACAACTTGAATTTGTTTCCCCAACTATATGCGTTATCGTATTGATCGAACTTTGTTTAGGTTAAGGTTTTTAACTCGAATTTAAACTTTGTATAGAGAAATTTATGTGACTTCTGTACTTAAACACTTGAAATAATAAAAGGAAGAATATATGGTAGAGCGTATTGTATTAACGTGAATGTTAAACTATTTACTCAACGTCATATACGGATTTCAAGTCCAAATCTGTTTTATACGAGTAGGGATAAATCCATTTTATTTTAAATAGTAAAAACCATTTTTAATATTTTTTTATTTTATCGTTCAATTGATCTCAATTATTTCCAAATGTATTGCATGCTCCACTGTTATATAGAACATGTTAATGTTTCTTAAAGGCATTTTTTGGCCCTTTTTTCTAGAAATGCTTATCAAGTCCATTACCGTCTGACTATTTAATACCCATTTAATTATTTGCATTTACTGTTTCTCATAATCGATATTTATTTTAAAATAAAAACTAAGTATTAACTATGTATACAGCTAACACGTTTGAATAAAATGCCTTAATCGAAAGCCAAAAAACCTTTCATGTCATCGCAAAGAAATCAATTTGTTAAACAATCTGTTTAAGTTTCGTTCCCGCTTGCTTTCTTTTATATACCTACACGAGTGAATGGGAAATGCTCTTCAGCGAAACAAAAATACAAACACTAACAAATAAATGTTAACATCTTAAATCCGAAGGCGAAATTGCATTGTCCGCTTAATGATTTTCCCCGTGAAGTCGATACCTAAATATTATGCTAATGCAATACAGCAAATTAGTTAGCAAATGCATTAATACAGATAAGAAAGATCAATTTTGCAAATTAATAAGTCATGCTCTAAAAACATTTATAATAGCTTTAATTATAAGAAATTAAATTTGTGGCAAAAAAAACAGTGTTGAGATAGGAATCACTATACAAATAAAAAAGTAATTTTCAGTAGACGGTGTGTACATAAATTGAATAAGCCACATGTGTCAATATCGCGTAGTTAGCAGTTTTTGTTAAGTTATCCTTTAAAATAGTACAAATGATTCAAAAGCCGTTTTCCTCATCTTAAATAATTAACAATTCAATTAAAAAATAACATTTACTATTAAAATCACAGCGTGTGTTTAAGATTATCTGCGGCCTTCTGACATTTTACATTTTCGTATGACATACAGCCACCAGAAAGGTTTATACGGTCGTGATATGAGTGTGTCTGCCGTCTGCTATTTCTTTTATCTCCACCAAACATAAATCCGTCACGTATTCTCGCATGTACCGTGTAGCATATGATGTCTTTGTAACATCCAGGAATCGTAAAGCACCACTCAAAACAATTACCTCGATGCGCTCTCTCGACTTGCAAAGGTTTCGACTAATGATGTAACCGGGCGAATAGCGCTCAAAAGTAAGTGTTATGTCAACACCTTAAAGAACGTTTTGAAGAAAAAAAATCTTATACGGTCGAACATTTTTATACGTAATAAGTATGTATAGAATTAATGTATACGCAAAACTGACGGTTGTGTTTTTAAAAGCATTCATATAGCGGTTCAATCAATAGATAATGTATTAAACATGTATTTGCTATAAAAGATAAATATGCCCATAGCGGAATTCACGTTTGCGATGACATTTTTCTATAGGATGATTATTAACTGCATAAACAAATAACGACAGGTCAACCTGGGGCGTTTATATAGATCTCTCGTAGACTAATATATTGTGTCGTAATAATTTAAATACTAAAAATGCACTGCATGTATTACATCGTTTTGTGTGCAGTTGTTGTCATGGTGATGATTACTGTGATAAACATTACCGGTAGTAATGCTCAACATCATTTTAAACTTTAATAATTTACATGCAAAATGGTCATACTTACTTGAGAGATATTAATGCACATACATTAAATTAATGTGGTCGTTTAAAACAAAAAAAGTTTGAAAAAGTTTACCACTGTGCATGAATTAAATTTAATTTATACAGCTAACATAATGTAAGTCGTATCTAATAGAACATGAACATTTTCTACTGTACAGTTCAGGGATGGTACGTTGTTAATAAATTCAGAACATTTCTAAAAAAATTTTTTTTTAACTTCAGCATTTTGTTTTCGAAATTACTTTTCTTGAGACATGGATAAATGTGGGTAAATTAAACGTTTCTAAAACGCTTTTTAGGTCCTATAACGGGACCATACGTGTTGACAAAGTAATGCACGAGACGTATGAAAACAATGCCAGAAACAAATAACACATTTCAAATGCTACAAAAATTGGCTAAGCATAAACACAGATAGTGAGGAGTGTAATGGTAAAGAAATACTCTATTTCGTCTGTAAGATTCGCACCTTTGATTTATCGTTATACCGTTGTTGGCTCACAGTAACTGTTTGCATTTCGAGATATCATTCTATGCATTGCGTGTTGAATTGTGAGTGCCTGTTTGTTGTATTCATATATTTCATTGGGATTTAAAAACTACGTTGTAAAGGTGTCTTTCTGCGCATTTTTTCAAATGACACATAATACTTAGACTCATGACAGTGCAAAAAATGCAGGGAATATAATGCATACTTATGAAAAAACAAGTGAAAGTGTTTAGTGAAATATCGCATAAATGTATTATACATTTCGCGCGCTCTTCTAAAATTTCGACAATTTTGACACCAAACATTCTGAAATCGTCCATTGGTTTGCAAAATAACTGTATATGAAAGGATACGGTCACTCTGTTACTCTAATCAATTGGTAGTTATTGGTGGTCGGCGAAGAACGTACTTAAGGTTGCGAACTTTGCTGAATAGCTTTATTTATTTGAACATCGGCTAACATTTGATAATTGATTCAACTTGAATAATGTTACTGATACTATTTCAGTAGGTGTATACCATTTAAAAATTGAATTTCACTTCTGTGAAAAGCAAAAATTGTAAAATGGGATTGGATTTAACTTCACGAACATGCACCTTTATATACATGTGTTTGTGGATCATAATGGTGGTTAAAGAAGCGATTTGTATTGATTATTCTGTACGAGAAACAGACGCTGGCAAAGTTAGAGGTTTTGTTGAAATGGTACATGGTCACAAGAAAGTTGAGAAATTCTTTGGTATCCCATACGCCAGTCCCCCTGTTGGAGTGTGGAGATTAGAGGTATGGGTGTTTTATGAATAAGGATGTTTGATCCTTAAAGTATGGTGGAACAGTATTGTGTTTTGATCGTTTGTCTTCTAAAATCTTATATAATATTTAAGATTTTAGAAGAATTATTATGTATTTATAATGATATCGATTGTGTTCGACACAAAATATTGTTTTCCTTACTCGTGCGTTCTTTTGACAAATAAATAATCGTCTCTATAATTGGGGAAAAGAAGTCGTGTCTCGGTGTATCCCAATGGCATTTACACTCTGTATAATAATCGACGATTTAATATTATTTAATAATTACAACTTCTGTCACATTCATATGAATGCTGCATTCTGATTGGACAATTTGTTCACGTGACCGGTTTTTCATTTTCCGATGATCCCACTTCGTATGCAAATTTAAACATTAATATTCATGGCGCTACTTTCTGGTCATAAACAAGTTGCCAAAATGACGTTATGTTTTGCCCCAAAACTTAATGGCGTTGTTTTTTATTGGTTAATAGCGAAATGACGTTTTATCACATGCTATACCTTGTTTTCAATGTAATACAGACATTACGTATTTTTTATATTACGCGTGTGTAATACAACATTTTTAAGCGTTTTAATTGGCTACAGATTCAATAACTAACCAATCGCATGGCTTTATTTTGGTGAAATGACGTCGTAAACATGAAATGACGTCACGATAGTAAACAGCTTTTAGATCTATCAGCATTTGTTTGGTCAATTAAGATGTATTTTATTTAGTTTAAAAGCATGTGATTAAAAAGATTAGGCACTCGTTGTCATATCATACCATATTTTATTAAACTCGTCCAGGAAATTCGTTAGTGAGCTCGCCAAAGGCTCGCTTACTAACAACATTCCTGAACTGGTTTAATAAAATATGGTATGATATGACAACTCATGTCAGATCCTATATATATTTTTTATTTTTTTGCGCGAACTTCAACGATATACCCGTTCGACGAAGATGAAACCCAAACTGAAAATAAATTCATGCGCTATATAAAAAGGGACTTTTATGACCCTAACCACGATAGAATTTCAGCTTTAAGATCATTTTGTGTTGTAATTATAAGAATTGAATAGCATTTTTCTGCATTTCATCGGTGTATGAAATGTCGGGAAAAAACACATAATTTATGCATAAACGCCGTCGGCGTTTATGCAAATAAGGCGTAATTTACCCGACAGTTCATACACCGATGAAATGCAGAAAAAATGCTATTCAATTCTTAAATATATTAAAAAATATAATAAATATAGGATCTGGCATGAGTTTTCATATCATAAAATATTTTATCAAACGAGTTCAGGAATTTTGTTAGAAAGCGAGCCTTTGGCGAGCTTACTTACGAATTTCCTGGATGAGTTTAATAAAATATGGTATGATATGACAACGAGTGTCAGATCTTTTTTATCATATGCTTTTAAATGAGCAAATTAAATAAATATTTACGCAAACAAAATGATAAATCCCGAATGTTGTTTACATTTCGTGACGTCATTTGAGGTTGCAACGTCATTTCAGCAAAATAACAAAATGCGATTGGTCAATAAACGAAAACTAAGCCAATGAAAACGCTTAAAAAGTTTATTACACATGTGTAATATAAAAATATATGTAATGGTTATATTACATGGGAAACAGGGTATGGCATGTGATGAATATTATTATGATTTTGCAATGCAATATCATTGACCGTTTTATATGTGTCACATATTGAATTTACTCTTCGCATTTGTGAGTGTTGTATTCCATTGTATATCGTTTAAATGGAAACTTTTCAGTCAAGGTCTGGCTCAAGATACTTTTTATTTATGAGCCAAGCTCACAAATAATGAAGACGCAATTTTGCAAATCACTATGCCTTAGCTACGGTAGGGCCCGTAACCCATGAATGCTTGTGTGGATGACTCCAGTCAAATTTAGCAGACGACAAATTCTTAAAGCGTTTCTGTTTATACTTTACTGGTATACTGCAGCAGACGACAGCCTGTAATTATGTTAACAATAGGTTTAAGAGCTTGTGGGACATAATTGCCAGTCTAGTGTTTAAATCAGCTTGTGCGATGACATTGGTAAGTTTATCATTGAAATCTGTAAATATAGGCTGCTTTCAGGGAAAACGGGGCTTAATGCTGCATTAAAATTCTGTCATGTGGGCAAAATTGTTTCTCAATAATTAAAAGAAAAAAGATAAAGTACTAGATACACATATCACAACATGTACATGATTATAGGCTTGTTATTCTTTAGCAAGGCAACCACAATTCTGAAGATGGTTGCCAGTGCAGCGACCAATTGTGAAAATAAAGACATATTGTTGTTATTTTGTCTAAGTTATCTCTATAACATAAATATGAGGATAAACAGTCACACACATCTGGACCTGTGCTTTAAGACACACTCTTTAAAATATGAATGGGTTGTGTTCATTTCAAACTTGTGTTATAAACAGCTATAACATAAGTTTGAAAACTGAGTTGCTTCTAAGATTATGCAATAGCGAACAAATTCTGTGCCTTCAGCGCTTTGATTAATATGTTGAACTGTATGTGTGTTTCGTGCGTAAAATGTTATATGGCATTGTAGCATTTCACAGACAGAAATGGAGGGACTAATGTGTGTCACAACCGCATTCTTAGGCAATGTGTCAATCTGTGCTCGGATCAATTAAATTTTCAAATATAGCGTGTTTTCGTAAACCTCAGCCGGTAAACCATAGGTACGTTAACGCTCTTCATTAAATTGGTGCATCGTCATTTAAAGTTGTGAGCGTTAGCTCACGACTAAAGTTACAGAGCATGTTGTGCAAATCAGTATGTGGCTAGAAGCCTTAGCTACGCTAAGAACCGTAACTCACTATGCTAGGAACGATAACCGCTGCCTGTCTGCATTGCAGACGACAGTGAGTGTATTTTCAAGCTTGAAAGCCGACATTGGCCAGTCTAGCGTTTATCATTGAAATGTGTACATATTTGCTGCTTTCAGGTAAAACGGGACTTAATGCGTGTCAAATAAGATTAGCCTGTGCGAACTAACTAGCCTGTGCAATGTGCACAAGCTAATCAAGGACGAACACAGCGAACAACTTCAGTGCCTTCAGCGCTTTGATTTGGTTACTGTAGATCTTTCATTTCGTCTCCTATTTCATTGATGTGAGTCATTAATGTGGCTATAGCAATTTCAACCCACGTATTGTGTCAATAATAAAACGCAAAAACGTTTAACTGTGCTGACCAAACAATAATTGCACTGCGTTTTCAAAATTAATTGTGCAACGTTGAAGTTGAACTTTCATATAAGGGTGCATTACAATTTGCTGAAGTGAATAATTAAGTTTATTTAAACAGTGTTCTTAAAAATACACCGTTTAAAATATACTCGTAATTTGCAATTTCTAATAACTTATAGCAACGTGCGTTCTTTTGTAATAAAGTGATATTTAATGTAACAAAACTGCTGCACAATTACCAAATACATCAATGCTTTACCCGGAGAATGAATATTGATGTTAACAAGACTCTCGAATACATGTATATCTGAATCTGCAAAATACTGATGTGAAGAGCATGATGTTTGTTGGAAAAAACACCCAGTAAAATCAACCAAAACGCAGCAGTTTTAAATAAGCCGTGTAGCCGAGTGATAAAGGTATTCCATCACTCATTCAGACACAGCGCTGGGCCGCTCAAATCCTAAATAAGACCTGGGATGTACAAAATGCCACTACTGTCTTATGTTTCCTCATAGCCCGAATACTTGTCCCTTTTTATAGAAATTATTATCTTCCATTTTGGCCTAATGTTTGACCCTTTATCATCCATTTTGAGAGACTTTTCCTTCAGTTAGAGATGACAGTTACACTTTTAGTAACATTTGAATCCTTTCAGGTAAACTCAAATAAATGGATTTTGTACAAGTATTTAGCCGCAAACACGCGAAACCTTCTTTCGCGTGTTTGCGGCTAAATACTTGTACAAAATCCATTTATTTGAGTACGCGAACATCATGATTACGTAGCTCTTAACATCCGCTATTTGACATGAACTGTTGGTAGGCACGCGACTTTGTCATCTACATACCTATGAACCAACCGTGGCGAAAGTGGATTGAAAAACCAATTTTGTTCTAGTCAGGAATGCATTTTATTTTTTAAAAGCATACTTGTATGATCAACTCTACAAGAACGCCCGTTCGAAAGATATTGCGCGGTGTGCTACATAAGTTGCGAATAAATTACAAAGAAGAAAAAAATCTTATATAGCATGATAACGTGCTGTTTTTTTTTGCATCATGCAGAATGCTACATAAACAAAGCCAATACAAACAGTTTATTGTGTAAAGTTTACCTGCAATATACAAAACATTTAGTTGCCAGACCAGTCGAAGCTAAGTGTCTTAAGTCGATAGCGAGCTGAGGTGTTCTTGAACTATAAAAACAGTCAGCTCGATCCAGTAAAACATAACACAAAACAGTCAGCTCGATCCAGTAAAACATAACACAAAACAGTCAGCTCGATCCAGTAAAACATAACACAATATGTGATTGCATGTTTGATAGTACGTTATGAAATATTTGTTTGAAACTAATGACAATACCAGAATATGATTTGAATCGACTTATTGTGTCTGCAACCACTAACAGTGTAAAAACTAGATTGGCATAAGCCAATTATATAATTAGTCTGCTATAATATTTAAATGAGTATAACTCGTGCGCTAATGATGTTTACGTGTTTATATATAAAATAATAATTATTATCATTTTATATGGACATGTATGTGGTTACTGACATTACCGAATTCTGTATCTTTGAGTCTTTCTAAATTTCTGATGCATTGTAAAGCGATTAGTATCAATTGCATATAATACAGATGCACATCAATATTCAAGGTGTTCATTTTTGTATTATTTTAGCAATGATTGAAGTAGGCCGTTTGCTATATCCATCTTTTTATATGGACCCTTATCTCCAACATGTGAAATCGCAATATAGAAAATACTATTATATTATAAAGGACTCTCACATTTGTTTTAAGATGAAAGTTCGTTACTTCATTAGAGTTATTTCCCAAAACTTCAAAAATGGAAACAATAATTATATTGTATAGCAAGTATTTTTTTATCAATATCTACGCTATGAGTGTTTATATTGAAAGAGTGAGTTTTGACACATTTTACGTATAACTTCTCTAGGAAAAGCTGTGTCACGATGACATATTTTTTAGTATTATCTGAAGTGGCACCATTTATCACGTATAGCAGTATATGGAATGACCTATTCTCAGGTTGATACCATTAGTGCCACGTTACTGTTCTTGAATTCAAATCAACTCCGATAATTAAAATAAAACCAGTTCTTGTCTATCAGTTTTTGAAAGCTTACTGCTATGTTTGCGCTAGTCTATGGCATGAATTAACACAGAACAAAGATTCCGGTGAAATTTGTAATTCATACATACAATAAAAATTCAAATCGTTTCTCTACTCAAACCATGGGCGCATGGCAGTAACGATTAAATGTTATACAATTAAGAACATTTTAGAAATGTTTATTTTAATCAAGTTTTATAATGCATCTGATCCATCTTTTGATCAATGTCTTCGATTTACGACACGGTGTTTTTTAAAGTAATGTTTTCTGATGTTTTTACATGATTCCCGTGTTCATATAAATTACACCAGTTGGTTTATGTCATTCTTGTTGCTTTACCACCACAACAGTGTATACTTGTAATGATGATATGGCTTAATGTGTTTCTGAACCTCATAAATCTATCATAAAACTACGATTTTGGAACGATTGTAAACTACTTCTATGCAAAGTTGGAATGGAAATTTGTTTATTCCAAATAATATTAGTATACTGCAGTTTGAATTTCAGAGTCGATGATTTAAACCGTTTTAACAAACAAACGCCATTAAAATCAGCGCATAGGAAAGAATCAGACAAAACAAGTCAATGAAAATATATGAAGAAAAAATAAACAAAGACTTAGATGTACATTGATATTGAAAAATACCTTAAACATCAATAAAGCTCTTTACAACAATTTTATTCAAAACTCGCAATGTCATCGTGATTTTGTAAACACTAAAATTACTTCTTTGCTAAACAACGATATCAATTAATTATGTAAAATATCGACATGGGCAGTTAGCGGAGAATGTGAGGAGAAGTTAATAGTTTCATGATTTAAATAGTTCACATCAAGTTAAATTGTAAATACAACGGTTCTCACAAAACATCGTATTATAAATATATACAGATGTTGTACTTAGATTTTAAAATAAAAAGCAGTACAAAGACGACGGGTGCGTGTTTTGTTTCAATCATTATTAGTTACTCGGAACTGACAAATATCGATGGTACATACATTCCCTTCGAAAGTCATGTATATACATGTAAATACACAATAAACCCATAGCATTGTAATTCAAATTTAAAAAAAACAAGTTCATAGAATATAAATTTGAACTAATTGGAATTTAATCACTAAGTGTTTTTTTTTATTGAACAGATGTAAATAAAAACTACTTTCTGAGTGCCATAAAATAGCGTTAATAAGTATCTGACAAATCCCTGCTTGTTGACAAGATCGCAGAACCCAGTAGTTCGAAGTAATAACTCCAATTTATAGAAATTCATCCCAGGAAGAAGCCGTAATAAATTCGTTTTATGCCAGTACAATGTATAAGTTTGCGTAAGTCGTTTCAGGGTAAACATCTTTAGACAGTTCTAAGATTTCAAACCAATTTACCTACCGGGAAAGATCCGGAAACTAATAGCGGTGTATTCCACCTTGTTTTGATTAGGACTTCACGCATGACTTAAAATTTAAATATGCAACGCAACCCATGATACCAAAACTCTCTGTTTCATTCACAATAAAATCGGTTCGGTTTGAAAAGTATGATCGAGTTTGATATTGTAATACATGTTTCAATATTGAAATTTCCAACATTCTTCTTACAATTACTAAATAACCGAACCAATAAATCAATCATATTGCATAGATCTCATTCATGGTAACTGTAATTTATTCAGGACAAGTTCAATTTAATTTGCACGTTCTTACCAAATCACACCAGATAAAAACCTTTATTCGTGTAAAATCCAACGTGCGTGTAGTGTAAAGCTCGTTTGAATACAATGGTTAAAAATAAGTTAAATATGATAAATCCTAAAGTGAATATATACATTATAATAATCCGTACAAAAGGCTGGTGTCTTTTCAAAGAATAATGCACCTTAGGAAAGAACAAATCTGACTTGCAGACGCCATATTAAGGCAGCCTTTCGTGTTTGAGATGTATCAGATATGTGTCTTCAGACAAATGGTATACGTTATTCGAAATGATAAAGATGCCATCGAAATAGATAAATTGAGCAAATCAAACGTTAAAGTATTCATTTCGTGCATAGGGATAATACTTTGATGAGGATAAGGATTGCATGTTACGGTCTGAAGCATTTACTGCAGCTATCAAACTGAGTCCATCAAGAGGCGGATATGCAGAACCATCTAAAGAACTGGAACTAATCGAACATACGTAAACACTGCTTTGAAGATAATTGGTCCAAGAATTTAAATGGTTTTTACCAAATTAAGGAAAGTATTTTAATTATGGTGCTGATTAAATTGAGAACACTTTACCACAACGTTAAGGTTGCGCAAATACGCATGTAATCCGTTCTTGTTTAGTTGTAATTTCAAAGGACATTGGGGCATTAGAAAGACACGCCTTTGTACGGATGGACCATTCCGTGTCAATTACCTCATTGCGAGACAATTTGTGAATCTTTGAAAGTGTCCCCATTATTTCGATTATATCGTTTGATTACATACCTGTGTAGCTCGATCTTCTATGCGGTAAAACTCTTCACGACGATAACTTAATTATGCAAAAGTCGTCATGTTGATGTAACTGTTGACCCTTCGTGATGTATCTTATTTCATTTGAGTCATTTCACCAATAGTGTGCGTCAAATATTTGACGCAACACACTTCAATTGTTGTGATGAAGAAATTATCGAATATTTTATAAATGTAAACCTTAGAACCTTANACACACACACACACACACACACACACTTAAACTTCACACAAAATAAAACAAGGTGTTTATTTGCAAATCAGTTTGATCGTTTGCAATTTTTCTTTTTATGAAAATAAAATATTCAAAGTAGAGCACGATACAATTTCTGAATGTGAATGACAATTAAGAATTCTCAAAAATAAACAGTTTCGCGAATATTCATTTTAAACAAGTGTTTACTCTAAATCATCCGTTTTAAGTGACTATTCCTTTGCGAAGAGATGATAATTGTTTTATCTGCATGTTGGTAAGCATGCATTAAAGGGACTTCTTCACAGTTTGTCATTATTCGAATTTTCAAATTTTTGTTATCACAGATTCAAACAGTAAATGAACAATGTACATCTGTGAGCAAAATAAAACTAATGACGGAGACTCACATTGAAAATACATTTTTGTTTACGAATAACCATCGGTAGAAATTGATAAAATTATAAAGCGTTACAAACACTAAACGATTGAATAATTTCAGAGTTCTGTTGTTATCGATATTTTTTGTGACAATGCGTGGATTGCTTATATAGAGAATACAATACATACCCAGCTATAGCTGCACGGATGACCGTGGGGTCAATGCGCTTGCCTTTTACTCCTAGTCAGTGGTTCGAGCCCATGTGAGGATATATTTTTTCTTTCTTTTCTTTTATTTTTGTTTTATACTGGAGATATTCAGTTCCAATGTTTACATTTAACAATCTAAATTATTTGATTACAAACTTCAAAACATGCCAAAATATGTGAACACGTCCCTTTAATGAATATTTGGAAAGCTATTTCTCGTTTATAGCCGCCGGATATTTGTCAAAAAATTCGAGAGTGCGAATATCTTGATAATATATATCTTAACATCCGCTTTTTGAAATGAACTCTCAGGGTGGCATAAGACAATCTAAAATATAAACATTTCAACGCCTTTGTAGCAAATGTAAGAAGCTTGCGTGTCTGTAGTACATCATATTGAAAGCAGTGTCTTCTGTTAAGGATAGTGTGATACATCAGTTGTTAAACTCACAAATAATAATTCTTCTTCATATCTGACGTTATCATGTATTGTTCGAAATGTCACATAAGCAGTAAACATACACATAGTTTATTTTGTATAGTTATCCTGCAATATGATTGTGACATCAACTGTGATCGCAACCAGTATAGAATATTTACCATAGGAAAATTCTTGTTTCGGTGACAACACTTATATGAACTACTAAATTAGTCTGCCTTATTCACCAATGAATGCTAAGATTACATTGATACATTTTCGTAATTGGTCAGCTTCTTTATACGTACAATTCATAATGTTTTAGTTGTATATGTATGCGGTTGTTGAAATTTCCGTACTCTCATATATTAGACATTGGATCTGGAAGGTTGAAGGGTCACTAATTCTATTTTTTCCCTCATACTTTTTTTTACCTTTTCCGCATTTCATTTGTCTTTAAATAATAATTCGTTGTATTTATTGATTTTTATTTATTCTATTCCTTTGCGTATATTTTAAAGTTCAATACATTGAACTACGCTGTTAAGTGTATTAGTTTCTATAACAATTGGCTATCAAAAATCCATATCAAACTCAGGAGACTTTTCGTAACTCTTAAAATTGCCGTTCTATCTTTTAAAAATAAATATTATTGTTATTGGTATTGTATATTGATGTACAACCTGTAAACATCGAAAACGTTGAACATACATAAAAGGCCCGTGATTTGTTGTGTGGTCTTCTTATTTCGATAAAGCATACGTTCTCTAACGATAAAACGATTCAGTTAATTAATTGTGCATATCAAGAGTAATCTTCCATGTCTAGAATAATTATTTTTTAACATAAGTGTTCTCCCCAAAAGCAAGAGTGCACGTTTTCCTTCTATCTTCGTTACCACTAGAGTGTCTAAGGACGTATCATTGCAATTTCTGGGGTTCACCTGCTTCAAGAGCTTCTATTCTTCATTTCGATATGCCATCGTCATACGTAGGCGATTTTGTAGTGTTTTACTTTTTTAGTTTATATAATTTAAATAATTAATTTCACAGTTCACTGGCTTTAATTGAACCATTGTAAATGTATATGTGTTCTCTGTTTAATGGCAAATTTTCAAAAAAGGTGTTTACCGCGATTATTTTTTAAAGTTTGAATCTGGCTCGCCGAATATATGAACATCCTTTAATTATATTTTACTGTACAATTTTAACCAAAGCTAGAATATAAATTACATTAAAGAATTTTATGTAATCTTCATTTATAATGATAAGATTATGATCACAATTAATAGTTGCATAAATTTACCATGTTTTCTTTTCAGTATAACAATAACCCAGTCTCTCTTTGAGAGAAAGCAGATCATCTTATATTCCTAATTTCATTCTCACTCTTTATGATGTTTATTCCCGGATTAGCAT
>VMBQ01001165.1:100319-133183 GCA_007657795.1 Dreissena rostriformis | reverse complement strand
TTTTTTTCTCAATAAAATATCATGTGTAAATCAAAGATATAATGAAATCGACGCGTGCGTCATTACACTTTTACACTTGTGTCCGTCTCTTTCCTATTTTAAAGGACATCAGGTCACCAAACAAAAAAAGAACACCGGATAAATGGATAATTATGTGTCAAATATAGCATCTACTGTGACCGCAACTAATATATAATTACTCTTCAAAAGGAAGTCTTGTATCTGAGACAACACTGATATAACCATCGTTATTAATATGCATTATTCGCCAAAGAACGCTAATTTACATGAAGATATTATTGTAAGTCCACGTTTTATACGTACAAATCATTATCAAAACTATTTCTAGGATTGACAACCGAAGTTAAAATGCTAACAGCCTAATTTCGGGTCAACATTGGGTGTAAATATAATTTAAGTAGATAGATAGTACAGAAGTAGTAAAAGTAATTTAGGTAATTCAGCGTAGAGTATATGTGGTTATTTAGTTGAATCGAACATAACTGACTGTAACCTATCTTTCCGCCTTTCTGCACGAGCTGAACAACGCAGATCGATGATTATTGCACCTAAAATAATATCCATATTTGTAGGCTTCAATTAAAAAAAAAAAAAACGGGTAAATACGATATTTTTAGGTATTCTTGATTTAATGTTTTATCGTATTTTAGATATTTGTTATTTGGTATTTGAGCATATATGAAATGTCGCGCTGATCAAACCGCCATTGCTATTGATTGTATTTCGTTTATTATTATTATGATTATTCTTCTTATTATTATTTTCTTCTTATTATTATTATTAATATTATTATTATTATTATTATTATTATTATTATTATTATTATTATTATTATTATTATTATTATTATTTACATATTTTTTAACAGGGATTTATTTATCCTATCCAAATCTATCAGAGAAAAGAACCAAGATTTGTTGTCATTTACCCGAGCGCATAGGCGTAACAAGGTCGGACGACAATTGTCATCGACAATTCAATACTGTTACGTTAATAGCAAATCATGATTAGATTGTAATCAAATTCACTAGTTATACATAACGGTAATACAAAGGAGCCGAAAGAGTTACAATAGCTAAACAATAACAATATAATCGTACATGTAGTTCCAGTGTATTGTTGATGTAAATTTATATTGAAAATAATGCAATTCTAAATTACAGTAATTTAATTTATCAATTTAATTGAACAAATATTGTGAACAAATAGTATGACTGCGTTATATATGAGCCTCGCTCTGTAAAATTGGGTTGAGTACATGTGCGTAAAGTGTCCGCATAGGCTAATTATGCACGACACTTTCCACCTAAACTGGATTTTTGCCAAGAAGATTCTTCTTTTAAACGACATATATCATAAAAGCGGAAAGTGTCGTTCCTGATTAGCCTATGCGAACTACAACGCTAATATGGGACGATACTTTACGCACATGCATTAAACCCCCTTTTCACAAAGCGCAGCTTATATTGATTTGCGGTAGCAATCAATCAATGCTAAATACATGCATTTTCATCTAAATTTCGCGACGTCTATTTCAATTTGCAAACTCTTATATGACTTCTTTGCAAAACTAACATATGACTTAATTAAGTAAATAATCTTTGTTGGCCACACAATTTCAATGAGTATATATATTCTGAAATGAATCTAAAATGAGCGTTTTCATATGCCACATCATGTTAAAAAATATATGATTTTACAAAACACATCGAACTTAAAGTGTGTCTTACGGGAATTTTTAATAAATATGTATGCGCGATATTTAACTTACAAGAACACATTACGGAACTATGTGTTTATAGTTACATGGAAATGAAAAAAGTGAGTTTGATTCCTATAAATGATACATAGCCTACGAAATGCATTTGCATGAAAAGTAGCTTTCCGTTCCAATGACCGTAAAATAAATAGTATGATTTGGCTATTTCAACTGCAAAAACGTATCAGCGGCGAACGTCTTCTAATATTTAAGGATGTGTTTTTTTTCGAAACTGATTGTATAAATGGTAATTAATTAATTTAAGTTTAAACCTTTTTATTTTAACTCGATTGCATCGACACTGCGGGGAATCACGTGGTTTTATTTTGATATGGAACACGGAAAAATTGTCTCGGTAAGAGTTACTTTTTTGCTTCTCGTACTTAAAATCGAGATGTTAGCTTAAAATAATGTAGCCTGTCATATGCGGAATCGAAATCCGCGTGTAATGATATCTTACTTTTATAAATTAACTACCTACTTTTCTCATATACCCTTTGAATTAATTTCAAAGTGATGGATTTTAAATGATAGTTTTCACGGAATAAAGGCATTGTGCCATACATTTCATAAAATAAACATAGGTCATAGCATATTATTGCAGGAGAAATTCGAGAAACATCATTTGGAATATGTACGATATTCTGGACGGCTTACCACTTAATATGTAAATAAATAAACGCGTAAATAAAAAATGATATGTTTCACGGAATAAAATATGTATGATATGTTTCACGTAGCAATTGTTAAAGAGCTTGGTAAATATTGATTTTTTCAGACTTGGGTTGTGTCGAATTTTCGGCAAGGCTTTTCGAATACATACAAATGTTGTGGACGGATGTTCTACAGCAAAGCTAATTTAACAAGGCACAGGTAAGATGGTATTGTGAATATTAGGCATTTTCAGAAAAGTGAGTGAGAAAAACATTTCGTATTTAAGCACAGATGACTATTGTATTTCATAACTGTTTAAAGCCGATTATTCCGACACATTGCAACCAAAATTGTTTCGAAATCAGTAAAATATTTACGTTACCATTCTTGCAATTGCTGATTATGGCTCTTGAGAAATGTGCAGACACATTGACAGCGCACGGAATGTAAACTCAATTGGTACGAAGAATTTTCGAAAAAGAAAACCAAAAACACCATGTTTATTCGATTGTGTTTTATCATTTATGATCCAAAAAACGTTTGACATGTTAAGATGGATCGATTGAATGCCGGGACACGAGTTTCAAAACAATACTCTAACTTCGTTGCAGTGTGTTTAGTGGCGGATGCGATAAATTGCGTATCTTCTAGAATGGCTAAAGTTTTAAAACATTTCCATTGTATGAAGTAAAATCTACTATCTTTTGCGTCATGAAACGTCAAGTCATTCTATAAAATATGAAATACTTGACCAGTTGTTTAATGTTATCACAGCAATGTTTTGTATTGAACTACAAGAATGTGGGGCACCCAAGTCTAACGTGTAGATCTCTTGTTTTTCTTGATTTTTTCTTATGAAAACTGGTGTTTTCTTTCCTGTAGGTGCGCAGCACATAACGAAACTAAAGATTTTGCCTGCGAGACATGTGGGAGGTCTTTTGCAATAATGGCAGACCTAAGAGCGCATATGACACACCATCAAGAAGCGACGTTTAAATGTGACACATACGGACATCAAATGAATAGGAGAGACCAATATGATGATAACATGGCTATGCAACTTGGGGCCAATAATCATACATGCAAATGCGGAAAGACAAACACTCACAAGCCGAATTTGTATAGACATCAGAAATTTTGCAAACATGATTAGAAGGGAAATACTAATGCAGTTGCAATTAATTATACGCCATCAGCCTAAGAAAAAGCTTAAACGAGTAAACGCTATTTGTGTTGTATGTTGTTAACTTTGATTTTCAAGTTTTTGATTGTGCAACACATTCTAACCCAATGTATAGTAAGTGACTTATTTCAATTGATCGTATAGCTGCAATTTGTACACAGCCATATCGTCATGGTTATCCTCAGGGAGAGTGATACGCTTTTATGACCTTCTGATAATATATATTGTATTTTTTAATGTGAATATGGTGATTTTGTTGTGATATTTCAACCTGTTCTCATCATTAACACTGTGATTTAATTTAATTATCTGTGATTTTGCTTATTTGTGTACAAATACACGCAAATCCATGTTTTCTATTATTGTTATGAAATAAATAAATCAAGTTAGCGTTTTGTTATTTTACAATAATTTAGAAACAGCAATTTATAAGACATCCAAATTACTGCGGCAGTTTACTTTTGAACAGCTTAACTAAGCCCACACCCTTTTGAACGTATAGAATTTATCTTTCATATTGAGTACATGACAATGTTACAAAAGTCGTTTGTATGCAACAAAATATATAATAACATACCAGCATTATATTGAAGTCGGTTCAACATTTGGATGAATATTCACAACACACTTCTTTGATATCAAATATCGAAGGGAATTTTTCATGCAGAACAATGCACATATTAATCAATATGCTGCATCGGCGGCTATGTCTCAAACGCTATGGTATGTGATAATAACTTTAACAACGCTAATATAAGACGTAGGAATGACAAACACAATGCGAATAAAAGTGTAACCTGATTTTGAATAGTTTTAATTTGTAAAGCAAACTGCCGTTTCTGAAAATTGTCAGTTCAAAATTATTTCTTCTGCCATACTGTCGTTTATTTTTGTTAATTAATGCCAATCTTATCAGACGGCAGGAGTTTTGACTTATGTCTTCGCGCTTTTTCCCATCGTACACCGAGAGACCCGAGCTGTAGAGATGTCCGTGAGGAAGACACTATGCTCATCTTCTTTTGATCTTTCATTCGTACACAGTCAAAAACGTGGTTTCTGGAGAAAACAAAACGTAAAAGAGTGCTTTAAATTATTAATTGCAGTGGATAAAAATAAGATGTACAGTTTCACGTAAACGAGTTTAAAACATATTTGTATTCACTAAAATTGCAATAAGGCGAAATTTTAGTAAAGTTATATACATGCTATGAAAGTAAGTTATTTCATTAAATAAACGAGCAGAAATTCTAGTGAATGATAAACGGATCATTTCGCTTAAGCCTATGTAAAATAATAAAATTGTATCACCCCTTCTAATATGGTACTACATTTAATTCTTACTTCTTTTCAGTTTATTTCTTTTCTCACGCGTTTTCTTTTAATTGTCAGTGTAAACATGACCGTTTTAAAAATTAAAGAACACATTTTTGAACAATGCGAACAACGCGACTAATGCGACACTTTAGTAAAACTATAGTATAAATAGAATAATAGGTAAGTATTGATGATACACCTGATCTATAATCAACACTAACCTATTATTCTCTATATATTTCATGAGTAAAACATAACAAGCCATGTAGGAAAAGGCTGGCGCGTCACATTGTTTTTCATTTTGACGTATTCCAAATGTGTCTAATATAGAGAATAATAGGTTAGTGTTGATTATAGATCAGGTTTATCATGCGAGGCTTAGAAAACAAAAGCACGAGCCTTGGCGAGTGCTTTTTCGTTTTCGTGCCGAGCATGATAAACCTGATCTATAATCAACACTTACCTATTATTCTATTTATCCCACTTTTTACTCAGTAAACCTTTATATTTAAACAAAATAAGTTTAACTTGTTATTTTCGCTTGATATATGACGTCATTTTGTCGAAAATATGACGTCATTTCGTGCCGTGTATTAAAGCAGAAATTTAATCAACGGGGCTATAATCAACCGGAATCGCTGTAAAAGAGGGATAAAATACTTTATCACCTGATTAACCTTGATTCCCATGTACTCTAACCATTACGAAAATATCTGACGTTTTATTTCTCGCCTTTAGACAATACGTGAAACATATCATACAATTAACGTAAAACATATCATTAATTTGTATTCCGTGAAACATATCATTTTTGTTTTGTGATTTATTATGCAGAAAATGCCAAGTTTTTAGACTCTCAGACAATTTGTGTGTTATTTAAAGAAAGCCTGGTTTATATTTTATAAGAAAAGGATTTGAGGAATGTCGATATTAATCATATTTGTGAAGAATTCATATAAATCCGTGAAAACTATCACTGTCATGCATTCGCATGTGTACAAATTCAAAGGGTAACCGAGAAAATTGCTCAGTAATATATGAAATGTAAGGTACCATTACACGAGGAATTCGATTCCGCATATGATAGGCTACGTCTTAGCAAGTTAAAATCAAACATTTAGGTACAAGAAGAAAAAATAATATTCTTACCGAGACAATGACGCCGCCGCTTTCCGTGTTCCATATCAAAATAAAACCACGTGATTCCCCGCAGTGATCGAAAGCCTTAGGCTTATTGAAACGCTCTCGAGTCCGTAGGCCGACTAGAAACAGTACTTGGTGTCTGAAGAACGCTCCCACAGTGGGGATCTAAACATGATCTTAGTTCTGGTTTGCATAACTTAAATATGGCTGTTTTATATGTTCTGACTTTCTATATGCGCGACATAAAGTTATGAGAAAACCTCCGTTGCAAAGTCTAGTTGAATTCGACAGATGATCGACAGTCATAGAAAAACCCACAAATTACTTTTGAATGCAAAAATGACCGACACAGACAGAATTATTTTATAGATTTTTTTAAAAGTCTATTAAGAATTCATTTGGCGAACGACTGACTGAAAACTTGTTAAAAACGGTTTCGTTTCAAGAAGACTAAACAGTTGGTGTTAACACTTTAAACAAGTTTTAAAGCAAATATGCTCGAGCTTAACACGTGTCTGCTATACTATATTTATTCAGCTTGAGTAACATTTATTACTTTTATCAATTGAATTAAGATCCGCCGTAGTATCCGATACACCATGACTAAGACGATATTTGACATTCTATACACCCTTGACCCGTAATTTTTCTATTGAAAACCGTTGCTCGAAAAACCACAGAGTCACCAAATAATATAACAATGTCAAGTTCATTGAAAAGGAAACGACGACGGGAGTGCAAGACTAGGCGGGCTCTGTGAACTATGTGACCTTAACACCAATTAATTGACACTTGAAACATTGAATGTGTAACGAAAGATTCAAAATTGGCAATCTGATATTACTATACCTTATATAAAAAATACTCATGCCCTCGGGGAAGGGGTGATTCATCTGAACATCAAACGAAATAAATTGTATGTGTATTTCAGTTCAAGGTATGGCATTGCAATTATAAAACGAATACACATTATGTTTAAAGAGTCAATACGCCACACATGGTCCATTTTTATCCGTATTTACCAATGTAAACGTCATAATATGTATATGAGTTGAATGCATTTAACTAATGGGAATTTCTTTCTTGCTTTTATTAATATAAAGTATTTATATTCTTATACATGGTCCCTAATCGATCCATATTTATCAACGAAAATGATATATTGCTATCGACAATAAGTGGTGCTTTACTGAAGATGATTTAAATTATTAGCCATGCACGGGTAGCAAACTTACTGGGAATATCACGTGAAAGGAAATAACTTCGTCAACCAAGCATGGACATATTTCATCTTCACGGGCCCTTTTAATTTCATGAAGGATAATAACAGAAAATACGATGAAAACTATCATACAACGGTGTATAATTAACATGTTGTAAACCAACTAATGAACGGGTTCTATCCATCTATTTTAAAAACTCGATCACGGTTTAAATTGCCGGTTTGTATATAGCAACAGGCAATCATGAGTATTAAGTTACGCGTCGCAAAGGCGAATTGTCAATTATCATTACTATGTTGATATAACATTAGTTTACCTTGTGGCAATATCTTGCTCATTTTAATCCTTGTCGATTTTTTATCTTCAATATTAACCACATGGATAAGCAAACATTTTTTTTTAAAGAAATAATGATCATGATTACAGTTACATCGTACCATACCCGAATTAATTACATAACATACACGGTTTTCTATGGAATACAACCACCAGAAAGGTTTAATAGGTCGAGCTATGCCATGGTTACCTTCTGCTATTTCTTTTATCTTCACCAAGCATAAATCCGTCACATCGTCTCGCAAACCGTGTATCATAAGATGTCTTTGTAACATCCAGGACACATAAAGCACCACTCCAAACAATTACCCCGATGCGCCTTGTCGACTTACACATGTTTCGCCTAATGATGTAAGTGAGCTAACTACACAGGGAAGGAAATGCTTTGCAAAATACAGACAACGTTTTAATGAAAGTTTTATTTGTTGTTTGTACCGGTGTCATAGGTTTTCTTATTATCTAGCGTAATCCGGCATACGTCTATTTAATAACGTACACGCGTCCGATATATATGCAGACAATACCGTTTACAATAAATAAAAGACCAACAGGAAAAGACAACATGACACATTCTCCTATTGAGCCATCTGACGCTATACTATCGAATGAGTTTTTTTTTAAATCATTTATTCAGCGGTTCAAGCCAGGTGAAGTTTTATATAACAGTATATTAAAAAGATCGTTGTTCGTCACTTCTTTCGTGTTTTATTTTATATTAAAATTTGGGATGACACTTAATGTTAGCTGTTCATTATCCGTATCGGGCAAAAACATCGCAATTGACATCTCGCCAACTGTCAATCAAATCATTTTCTAAATATCGATCGACCAATCAGCCATCGATTAATCGGGCGCTTTGGTTACCAACGAGCTGTCCGCCATTTTCTAGACACGCTAAATCTAGATATTCCCACTTTTAAACGAGTTTCGTTTGTTTTCGTCTTTAAAAACGAAGATTAAATATAGTTAAACGGTGTCAATTGGGATTGTGTAACTCGGGCAATCGATATCCAGAAAAATTAGTTGGTGACATTGCATTTATACCGTTTCTAAAGCCGAAAAAGGATTTCGAGAAGTGTAAGAGATGGATAAATGCATGCGGTCGTACCCACGAACAACTGAACGTCAACACTGACAACGACTATTACAATATGCTATTATCGAATTAATTAGCAGATTTCAATAGTTATGTTATCGATCTGATCATCACATAATAATTGGTGTTTTTTTAAATAGTTTTATCAGTTATAAGGTGATTAATAGAAGCAAGGTTCATCTGCATTACTTTCAGAGTAATAAAACTCAGCATGAAGGAGATCGAATGCCTACTTCTCATTTTTTCCAACGAGTTTCGCTTATTCTGTTGGAAAAAAAGGAAATTATATATGGTAACACGGTGTAATAGGGTTTATGTAACTGGGACATAAGGTATCCAGAAAGATAAGTTAGATGAATTAAATTTATACCATTTCCAACGCGGAAATGCGGTCTTGACAAGTGCGAGTGGAAGCTTCCATGTATAGAATTACCGAGATATAGAACATAAATTTATTTCAAAAACTGGAAATGTCATATATGCATTATTAAGAAGGAATTATATCACGTGTGTGTGTTAAATAATCGGAAATATTGGTACCCACTATGCGTAACTAAACGAAATCCCCGTTATAAATCGTGTTTGTTTGTGTCAGAAACAAGTGAAAACCATTTTATGCGTTAATAAAAACGTATCGATAAATGCCATTGTATAAGAGTAATTTATAACTGATATAGCCAATAAATGCGGTAACTTGGGGGAAGTCGGTACCTGCGCGTGCGTCTGATACTGGTAGCTTTATAAAGTAGCCTGGTCAAATCCCCTTCATACAACGCTAATTTATATCAGACAATGACCAAACTGGTTTTGTTGTTTTGCGCTTTCAATTATAGAGATTGATGATTGTCCAGCAATGTTTAATATTATTAATATCCCTTTTATAATTATGTAATAACATGTGGGATTTAGGTACCCTCTCGGCGTCAGAAAGCGCGTAAAAATTCACCGAAATCCCAGTTATAACGCGCTAGTTCGTGTCATAAACATAGAGAAAAAATGTTAATAGATAATAGATTGCTAATACCACCATTACACGTAGTTACAGGTTCGATTTCGGTAAGCGCGCAAGCGTTTAAGAGCGTGTTAAACGTACCGAAAAACCCGTTATAAATAGCTGAGGTTCTATATAAACCACATGAGTTTGAAATTCTATCCATAAAGCTAATCTTATGGCTAAATAATAAAAAATACCACTATATAGGGATATTTGTTTATTATTTAGCCATTAGATTAGCTTTTATGGATATAATTTCAAACTCCTGTGTATAAACTAATATTTTGTGCATTTGCGGAATAAATAAATGACACAAACCCCTTTTACAAGTGTTATATGGTGTGAAAAAGTCCATACAATCATCCGAAATATCGCGTAAACTATAGACAATCTATAAGCAAAGAGGCCACTTTGGTGTTATCTTGTCTAGGTTTGCTAACCGCTAAGCTATGTGATTAAGTGAGCGGAGCGATCATCGTTCAGGCGAGATGTCAATTATTATTATACCAAGCATTAATTTAATCACTGTGTATCTATTACTAAACCAATATATTGAAGCACGTTGTATCTTCGAAACATATTTTCGTGAGATATTTATAGTTTTGAAGACAATTAAATGTTCCTACAACTCTAGTGAGGTAGTACAACGACGCCTTATTTTAAGACAATTGACGGTACGAGACAGATTAACCAGATAACAGAAAACAGAGCACAATTGAAGTGCTAGAAAAAGGGGCAAAACATGAACTGCAGATAACAAGGCGTCTGCTGGAAATGAATTACTCTATTTCGTCTGTGGGATTTGCACGTCTGAGATACCGTTTTACACTTGTTTGCTCACAGATTTTGTACAAGGTATCATTCTAGGCCAATCGTGTTGCATGCTGAGTTGATTTCTTACCTATTTGCTCTATTGGCATGTTACCATTGGGATTTAATACTATCAAATGAAGGTGTCGTTTGGTGTTATCCATTTAAGTCCGTGTTTTTTTTCTGTGTTGTCGTTGTGTTTTGATATAACATGGAGTTAATGTCCTCAAACGAGCTTTATTCGATAAAACCATCTACTTTATACATTGTGCATGGCAAGTGTAATCTTCGATGTCTAAAACAATATTTTTGAAGTTTTATTTTCCCCAAAACTCAAGATTTCGCGCCGTTCATTGACCTTCGTTTTCACTAAAGTAGCAAGTATCTTATCATTCTGCGAGGTCAGTGGTTAACATGTTTTCCTTGCTTCTCTTTATCGGTGCGAAACACCATCGCCAGGAATTTTATCGGACCATTGTTCGATTTGTTATGTATGTTTCTTTTTTCCAGCTCAAATTATAAGTCTGGTGTTTATCAAAATTATTTTATTATGTGTAGGTGGCGCGCGAAATATATAAAGTTATTTTGCACTTGTAACTTATTTGGAATTTGGTTTGGAGTATTTTGGTATTAAAGATAAGCCGCAAACAATCCTCTCGACATAACATATATCCATTAATAAGGACAGCGACTGTGTTAAAACAAGTAATTGTTAAATAAATTAAGCATTTTTTTTTTAAATGAAAAAGATAATCGTCTGTCCCATGAAAAGATGGAAAGAAGTTAAATCCAGTCTTGATGTGTTTCTTTTCCAGAGTCACTCTTAAAAATAAAAAAAAAACATAACATTGTATAAATAAAATCATTGTTGCAATACAATGTAATTACACTTTAAATTGTTATCACATATTCAATTTAATCGATACATGCATGCTAGCAGACCATAAACCTTTACATTTTTAAGTAAAGGTTGGCTCAAGTCACGTTTCTTATATATGTTTAAGTACAAATTGTATCATAACATTCCCTAAACATTACTTTGTATGAATTGATCTTTCTTAGCCAAATACCACATTTGTGTGCGATTGGCCAATCTATGCTCATATCAAGTTTATTTTCAATTATCACACTTGTTTATATTGATAGGCCCTAGACCGTTAATACGTGATCACTCGTCATAACGTTAACAAATTGGTTTGTCGTCATCCCTTTTCCTAGTAAAGTCTTCTCTTATTTCATTTCTGTTCATGATAAACGTGACAACATCCACTCATATATTGGGTCACTTATTAAAAGCTATAAGCTTCAAATTTTGTGATAGAGCAATTATCGACCACGCGATAAGTTCACTGCGTTTAAGATGTATTAGATAACTTTTAAGTGCACAGTATTATACCGACCATGTGCACGTCTTACTATTATAACAAAAAACCCAGCTAAACTCAAGAAACAACTGATTGTCTGATTGAAAATCAGAGACGTCGATAACTATATCAATCATGACATTTACAAATTATTGAAATAATCTTGGACTAATGTTAATGTCTTTAAATGTATAGGCTAAAATATTAAAATAACCCGAGCGTTCAATGACAGTCAGAGTATACAATTAAATTACAATGTATCGATGGTTCAGTGTCATAATACTTTAATTCGATGCTTAATAAGCCGCTGTATTACTCAAAGAATTAAACATAGATAAAAAAAAATGACTCCTCAACTATCGCTAACTATACAACTGCAATATACGGTGTACGACATCAATATACATATGTGGAACACCTACTAGCAAAAGCCACCCACAATTTTGCAGTTTTAATTAAGCCGTGTATCCGAGTGATAAAGGTATTTCCGCACTCATTCAGACACCGCAATGGGCCGCTCTAATCCTAAATAATACCCGGGATGTACAAAATGTCTCTACTCTCTAATGTAACCTCATAGACCGAATTCTGGTCCTGATTTATATAAATTATTATCATCCATTCTGGCCTTAGGTTTGACACTTAATCATCCGTTGCGAGTGACTTTTTCTTTGCGAAAAGATGACAGTTGTTTTATAAGCACACTTGTTGTTATTGCATCAAAAGATATAAATGATTTTTTGGATAACTTTCTCAAATGTTTGCGGAAAAATGTTTATACAAAATCCATTTATTTGACTAAGTATTCGAATATATTGATAAAGTAGCTCTACACATTCGGCATTTGTAATGAACGGTTGTGACACAGTTACATCTTCAAACACATCGATCAACCACAGCGAAAGTGGATTGAAGAAATATCTTTATTTTAGACAAGAATGCCAATGTAGTAATTAGGTATAAGCATGTTTTTTCTGCAGTACAACATATTGACAACAATGTCGTCTGTAAAGGATTGTGCGGTATGGTACATTGATTGTAAATAAATTATTATGAATACACATGTGAATCTTTCTTTTTTCGCACCTGAACACAACGCACTCATGATCAGCTTTTAATATCAACGTTTTGTCCATGGCTAGCCGTACGTCGTAAACATATACCTTGCGAACACTCTAGAGGCCACATTATTTTATTGCCCAAGCTTAATGAAATTTGGTCACAACATTTGTTGCAATTATATCTGGGCCGAGTTCAAAAACGTTTCCGTTACCAGCTGAGTTTAGCAAAACACATAATTTAAAATGGAGGCACTTGCTTTATGAAATGTTTACTTCAAACTGATGACAATATAAGACTAAACATCGACTCATCTTGTTGTTAACACCCTGCAGCATTTTTGCACTAAGGTGGCATAAACTAAGTTTAGAGCTAAGGAGCACGCTGCTAGATTATGAACTGTTTCTGTGTCAACACTAATTAATTAAAAGCCCTTCTTCGCTAATCGTTGCTTCTTTGATATTTATACAGTATCGTAGTTATTTCACGTGTTCAAATAATTTATTTGATTGACATAAACGTTATTATTGGAATTTTAGTATTTCCATATATTTGATTTAAATACGTCTTTCCAATTTTGACGTTTAAGAAAGCAATATGACACTATTACAATAGATCATAAAAAAATATCGGTATTGAAGGTGTCTCATTTTTAAATATATATCTAAACAATGACTGCAGAAAGCTGTTTGCTTTCAAGCTGTTTGCTTTCTCCACCTTCTTATGTGTTTCTGCGTACCTTATCGCCGTGATTTACAATCGCAATACGCAAACCTTGCCTTGTTGATTGATTATGAAATCGTTTTCAATATCTTGTTGTTAATATAAAATGAAATCCGTTAATACCGTTACTTAAGAAAAGTTATTCCTCACAACGCTACAGTTGGGAGCCATATTTATATAGCGTAACATGTCATGTCTGTCCATTTCAGCAATATAAGCACTGTTCGTGTTGTTATTGAACGACTGAAAGAATGACACGAATAACGTACCGGATTTCTTATGAAAGCAGAACCACTGTAATATTAGTTTTACATCGCTTTCATTTGAATGGGTACTTGTAAACACTTAAATATAAAGAAGTGAAACTCAAGAAGCTCCCGAAGTCTTAAAGACTTAAGACTTAAAAACTGAATCATTAGTACCACGTAATTGTTCTCCGTTTATAAATACGACACCCGTTTGTGTCTGCCAGTGCTTGAAACGATAAGAAAATATTTGAGCGAACCTAATGCTATATTTGTCTAAATTAAGACAGATAAAAATGCAAAGAAATCATTTAGTTGACATGAACAATTAAAACCATGAATTGTGTCTGTTCTCAAAACAGGCGCGTGAGAATATTATTAAACGGATACACTTTTGAACTGTTTTATTTTTGTACGAAAACGATGTTTTTTTACACATCTTCATATAAATCACAACAGTTGGTTAATGTTACCTTAGTTGTTTTACTACCGCAACGTGTTGTAAAGTAGTGATCATATTATTTTATATCCTTCAAAAGTTCCTAAAAGTATCATTAAAAAGCGAGATTAGTAAGATTGTATTTCGGTTTGGTGCTAGATTATGCTCGATACCTAGGTCGTGTTTATTTCAAGTTTGAATAAAAACATAATTAGATTTTAGATTTGATTGTATATACCTCTAAATCAAATTTCATAAAGATGTATGCACGTGATAGAATGTAGTTCTTTAATGACAACAATTAGTCGTCACTTTGTCTTCAAAAAGGGCCCGAAGGTTCTATTTTTTCTTAAACAAATTTGGTATTCATACCAATATATAAAAGTGATACAATCTTAAAAAGCCAAAAAGAGTGAACGCATTATGAGGTACAAATCCCTTTGAGCCTCGCTCTGTGAAAAGGGGGTTAAATGCATGTGTGTAAAGTGTCGTCCCATATAAGCCTGTGAAGTCCGCACAGGCTTATAAGGGACGACACTTTCCGCTTTATTGTATTTTTCGTTTAAAATAAGACTCTTGTCGTCGCAAATCTGATAACAAAATACCGTACGGAATGTCTTCGTGAATGCAAACCGTTTGAAAGTAAGCTTTAAAAAGAAAAGAAAAAGCTGATAAAACAGTTATGACAGTTCGTCGCACATCTAAATTAAACAGTTTCAATGAGATTGAACACTTAAATAACGAACAGTTAGATGCCGAAAATAGGTCTTTTAAAATGAAATTGGAACGAACCTCCGAAGAGTATGCTCTATTTAAATCGGTTAATGAAATTTATCCTTGTGTTTGAAGAACTTGTCTTGCAGAATCGTCCGAAAAGTTTAACAGATCCTTATATATTTGTATTCGTCAAAACTTTAGAATAAGGCGGCTTATGTTTATAATAAATCACCCTACATTTAACGACTTACAGCTCTAATTGGACAATGATACTTTCGAGAAGAATCGAATCAAATGCGTTTATGATGACTTATCAGAGAAATCAATAACAGCTTAATAGTCGAACAGAATCGTTATATAGTTGTTTTCGATGCGTCATAAAGATCTACCTATCTTTATAATTGTTCGACTGAAAGGCGATTATAATACATGTATACACCAGTTCTACCATAAAATATGCCCAATGAAAGACTTTCCGTCGAGATAAACAACTTGCAGAGAACGAACACGATTAGTCTTAAGTGGTAATGAAAGGGAAATAAATTACATTAAGTAATTAATAATTTATTTGATTTTATAATTTATTTTACAATAGCTGTAGATATGTTGATTCAAAGAAACTGATTAAAAGGGTAAACTAAAATGGCTTTAAGAGAACTTAATTTTATGTTAACCTCTCTTTTCAGAATAGGCATTTATCCCAAATTTTTTACAAACTTTCGAATAATCTTAAATTTTATAAATATTAACTATCTGAATGCCCTGAATATGTTTTGAGCACCATGTTATCTTATATTATTTCCCATTATGTTTTCGGTATTTTTAAACTTCAGACTACCAAAAACTTCCGAGATATGGAGAACAAAGTACTTTATTTAACGTTATTTCCATTTTCGTTTTTTAATTTATTAAATAAGACACGTGTGCAGTCAGAGGCGTAGCTGGTATTAGGCACAGTAGGCCCGGGCCTACAATTATATTTGAAACATGAAAAAAATGATTATGCTTCAACTTCGAAAAACGCATTAAAATGTTGACCCTTAGGGAAGTGAGGTGTTAGAAATTTGCATTCCGGTGCAAACTACGCTTTACGAGATCCGTTGATATACTGGCGGATTGCCTTGTTCAACGTTTTTGTCGATCACTTTGTTGAAGAGATCACAGAAAGGGTGCTCATCAACCACGAAAGGTTCTGTGCGCACCTTCTTCTGCCAACAAGGTTGGATAGCCTGAATGATGAACAGATAAATCACATCTACACGAGTTATGAAAGCGACATAGACTCAACTAGAGATGCATTTGCGGGCGAAGTTCGGCACTGGAAGGTACGGTGGAACAACAACGTTCAGAAATCAGGCACTCGTATCTATTCTCTAGATGTTACACCAAAGGCAGCATACCCGGCTATACACCGTGTACTAGCAATCCTGCTCACAATGCCAGCATCCTGAGCCTCGTGTGAGCGTTCCTTCAGTTATATGCGACGTATCAAATCGTACATGAGAAGCACCATGTCTGGTGAAAGGCTGTCTGATTTAGGACTCCTACACATTCACGGAGAAACGGATGTTTTGATCGATGAAATCATCAATACATTTGCCTCGGTTAAGTGCAGAGACATTGATTTAATGTAATTGATGCACTTGTTAGAACAATTAGTCTAATATATCGACTATAAGTAAGTTTTAAACTCAACACGTTACGGTTCCGTTATAGACATGCAGACAGTATTATTGGAAAGAATTCCCATGGTTTGACTTGTGAATAAGTGGAGTGTTACACTTTTAAATGTTTCTCTGTTCCATATTTTTTTTTTAGTTTTCTGGTATAAAGATAATACAGTAAAATTTAGTTCTCTGACATTGAGATAAAACAGTAAAATATCAAAGAAAAACAGACCAAAGTCTTATGTTTTCTTATTTTATTATTTGTCTAGATATGCTTTAAATCTCACCACAGGCGTTATAGGATTAACAATTTTTCCTGGGGAGGCCACCCGTTTTTAATGTATCATAACCGGGCCTACAGCTAAACAAATGCTAGCTACGCCCCTGGTGCCAGTTATAATCTTTGCTCTTCAGAAACTCCCAAGTGTCGTTTTGTTTACATTCAATATAAACCCGCTCCTGAATAACCATACATTTATTTATAAAATAAATTCCGTATGAATACAGCGACATCGTACTATACCAGAGTGAATTAAATAACACACACGGTTTTCTATGAAATACAACCACCAGAAAGGTGTATTAGGTCGAGCTATGATATGGTTTCCCTTCTGCTATTTCTTTTATCTCCACTAAGCATAAATCCGTCACGTATTCTGGCATAACGTGTAGCATAAGATGTTTTTGTTACATCCAGGAATCGTTAAGCACCACTCAAAACAATTACCCCGATGCGCATTGTCGACTTACACATGCTTCGCACAATGATGAAAGTGAGCGAACTACACAGAGGAGGAAATTGCTTTGCAAAATACCGTACAAAACGTTTGAACGAAGGTTGTTACGTTTATTTTTTGTTTGTACCGGTATATTTGTTTTTTTAAGTCCATCGCAATTGGGTATACGTCAATTGAATTATGTACACACATGAGATATATATGCAGACAATAGCGTTTACCATAAATAAAGCGCCAGCTATCTTATTCAGTGCTCAATAAACCACTGTATTACTCAAACAATTATACACAGATGAAAACAAATGACTTCAAATATCGCTGACTATATAACTGCAATATACAGTGTTCAACATCAATTTATATATGTGGAAAACCAACCAGCAAAAGCCACCAAACATTTAGCAGTTTTAATTAAGACGTGTATCCGAGTGATAAAGGTATTTCACCACTCATTCAGACACCGCCGTTCTAATCCTAAATAATACCCGGGATGTACAAAATGTCTCTACTGTCTAATGTTACCTCATAGACCGAATAGTGGGCCTGATTTATCGAAAATATTATCTTCCATTTTGGCCTTAAAGTAGGTTTGACACTTAATCATCCGTTTCGAGTGACTTTTCCATTGCGAAAAGATGACAGTTGTTTTATAAGCACACTGGTTGTTATTGCATCAAAAGATACAACTGGATATTGTGATAACTATTTAGCATGTTTGCGGCCAAATGGTTGTCAAAAATCCATTAATTTGACTAAGTATTGGAATAAATGGATAAGGTAGCACTAAACATTCGGTATTTGTAATGAACGGTTGTGAGCCTTGAGACAGTAACATCTACAAACACATCGATCAACCGCAGCGAAAGTGGATTGAACACATATTTTTCTATTTAATATTTTTTCTTTTACAAAAGAAACCCATTATAGTAAATATGTTAAGGCATGCTTGTCTGAAGTCCAACATATTGACATCAATGTCTTATGTAAAGGATTGTGCGATATGATAAATTAAATGTGCACAAATTACAAGGAATAATTATATTGTTTTTTTTCTTCACTTAAACACAACGCGCTCATGTTGAGCTGTTGTGATCACTTGTTGTCTGTGGTTCGTCGGGCGTCGTCTGTCCTCAATATATACCTTGTGAACAAGAGGCCTCGTTTATTGCCCAAGCTTCGAGAAACTTGATCAAAACATTTGTCTCAATTATATCTCAGCTAAATTCGAAACACTTGTGAGCACTCAAGAAGTCACATTGTTTGCACAAATATAAGAAACTTGCTCATAACATTTCTTCTGATGATATCATGGCCGAGTTCGATAATGTTTATGTTCTTTTTAAAATGAGCTGCGATGGTTGGGGGTGGCAGTTTTTTTTTACATATGGCTTAAGTGAAAAATTACTAGCTCAAAATTGTAGAGTTTCTTTTGTTCTCAGGTGAGCGATATATTAACTCTTGTAATATAACACGATGATGTTAATTGTCATTGTACATCATGTCACAGAAGCAAAGAAAATACACATTGCAATCATGCACTATACACAATCTTTTCCCCAATCAAATTCGATGTGGTTCTGTGTAGTAAAAGCAACACTTTTATTGATATTCATTTGGACTTTAAAAACATATCGTCACCAGTTGAGTTTACCAGAACCCATAATTTCAGTTAGATGCACGTGCTCGAGCGTGCGTTATGAATTGTGTTCTTAACACTAATACAAGTATATACATTGACTCATCTTGTTGCTATCACCATGCAGCATTTTTACACCAAGGTTGCAAAAACTAAGTTTAAAGCTATGGATTACGCTGCTAGATTATGAACTGTTTATGTACCAACACTTATATAATTTAAATGCCTTATTCGCTAATCATTACTGCTTTGACATATATTAAGTTTCGTAGTTATTTCACTTGTTCAAATTATTTATTGGATGGACATGTACGTGGTTATTGTGATTTCAGTATTTCAATATTTTGGATTGAAATACGTTTTTCCGTTTTTGACGTATTAGAAAGCAATAAGACTCTATTAAAATAGATCAAAGATAAATATCGGTATTGAAGGAGTCTCGTTTTTAAATATATATCTAAACAAAGATTGCAGAAAGCCGTTTGCTATCTCAACCTTCTTATGTGTTGCTATGAACCTTATCGCCGTGATTTGCAATCGCAATACACAAACACTGCCTTAGTAATAGATTGTGAAATCGTTTTCAATATCTTGTTTTTAATATAAAATGAAATACGTTAATACCGTTACTTAAATATAGGATCTTGCATGAGTGGTCGTTTTGTATTGAATTTATTAAACGAGTCATCTAAATGAAGATAAAAACGAGGCTTGCCGAGTTTTTATCTTCATTTAGATGACGAGTTTAATAAATTCAATACAAAACGACCACTTATGCAAGATTCTATTTATAACATGACCAACAAAATGCTTTAAAACACACATGTATTCCCCTCCGTGCCATATAGAGGTAAGGTCGATATCTATAACGAAGCATTAATGCGGTCGTTGTGTGTACCTGAGCATGAGAAGTAGTTCTGGACGAATAAGCCTATATGGTTGTGTAACTATAAGCTGCACTCCGCAGTAAAAGAAGTGCATTGTGGGTAAGCAAGTTGCGGTTGTAAATGCCTTGTCTTTGACAGCGCGTATGAATATCTTTTAAGTGATTCGGCTAATTTGCATAGTTTTATAACTAGTGAAATAACACCCGTGTAATAAACAAAATTGAGCATTACGTTATTTCACTCCTGGAGCGTAAGTCATGTTATAAGAAAAGTTATTTCTCACAACGCTACAATTGGGAGCCATATTTATATAGCGTAACATGTCATGTCTGTCCATTGCAGCAATGTAAGCACTGTTCGTGTTGTTATTTAGTTTTACATCGCTGTCATTTGAATGGGTACTTGTAAACACTTATATACAGAAGACTTAAAAACTGAATCAAAAATACCACGAGATTGTTCTCCGTTTTTAAATACAAGACCAGTTTTTGTACTTGTAAACACTTATAGACGGAAGACTTAAAAACTAAATCATTAATAACACGTGATTGTTCTCCGTTTGTAAATACAAGACCCGTTTTTGTCTGCCAGTTTTTGAAACGAGAAGAAAATATTTGAGCGAACCTGAGTCTATATTTGTCTAAATTAAAACAGATAAAGATGCACAGAAATCCTTTAGTTGAAATGAACAATTAAAACCATGGATAGTTTATGCACTCAAAACTTTGGCGCGTGGCAGTATTTATTAACTGATACACTTTTGAACTTTGTGGAAATATTTAGTTCCAATAAGTTTTATCATGTTTTGTTCCTCAACTTAGATCTTTTTTTTTAGAACAAAAACAAAGTTTTTTATTTTGTTGATAATAAATATGTATATTTCAATCACAACAGTTGGTTTATGTAACCATAGTTGTTTTACTACCGCAATGTGTTGTAAAGTAGCTTTAATATCATTTTATATCCTTCAAAAGTTCCTAAGCCTATCCTTAAAATGCGAGATTTTAGTTGGATTGTATTTCGGTTTGATGCAAGATTATGCTCGATACACATGGCGTGTTTATTTCAAGTTTGAATAAAAACATAATTGAATTTTAGATTTGATTGTATATACCTTTAAATCAAATCTCATAAAGATGTATGCACGTGATATAATACAGTTCTTTGATAAAAACAATTAATCGTCACTTTGTCTTCTAAAAAGGCCTCAAGGTGCTATTTTTTCTTAAATAAGTTTGGTATTCGTACCAATATAAACAAGCGATACAATCATAAAAAGCCAAAAAGAGTGAACTCCTTATAAGGTTCAAATCCATTTGAGCCTCGCTCAGTGAAAATGGGGTTTAATGCATGTGCGTAAAGTGTCGTCCCTTATAAGCCTTTGAAGTCCGCATTGGCTAATAAGGGACGAAACTTTCCGCTTCATTGTATGTTTCGGTTAAAGTAAAAATCTTATCGACGAAAATCCAGTTTAGGCGGATAGTGTCGTCCCTGATTAGCCTGTGCGGACAAACCTCAAATCTCATCTGGTTTAATTTGATAAGTTGTTGATATAGAGATATAAAACTTCATTTTTGGATAATCCAAAATACAGAAATATATTGGCCAAATCACATTTATCATCCCAGACATTAAATATTGAAATCGGTCGTCATAATAATGTGCCTAGACGAGATAAAAAATGCACCCTCTGCAACCTTAATGATATTGAAGACGAGTTACGTTTTATTCTTAAGTGCCCCATATATATCCATATTCGGAAAGAATATATTTCAAAATATTTCTATTACCATACGAGTTTTTTTATTAACATGTACGTTTAATGCAAAGGAAAAATAAAACTATTTAAAGAAAGTTTGCAACATACTTTCATAAAGCCTTCCAACCAAGAGACACGTTAATGTCAAGTTTAAAAATTATCAAGTCGGTTACTTATACAGTACTCCAATTGTTCACATTCCCAAGTCTTGTTAAATGTTCATGTATGTGTATGTTTTGTGTTGTTGTTGGTTAGTTTTTCAAATATTGTATTGCATAATTGTTGCTGGAGTAACTTTGTCGCATTTATCCCTCTAGATCATCTATATATATAAATTTATTTATTCGCATAGATGGTCAAAGTTGGGGTATGATTTATTTGACAAGTTATATAGATAGAGATATATTATAAGCTTTTCTCAATCCTATATTTCTAAAATTATTTAACTACGAATGAAAAAGACATGCAAGCATAAAGTTGGATTTATGCGATTATATCTGTCCTTCATATGACTTCATATTAATCTTTTTTCTTTAAACACAACCCAAACAAATCAACTAAAAGTTGTTTATGTATAAACAAGTTAAATATCTTATATTTGATAATTGATTTATTTTTTTTTTCACAAATGGAATTTGGTCCAAAAGAATGTTATAAGTGTAATAACATTCTCACGAAAACACGAAAACATTTATTCCTTATATTGTGAATTGATCTTTTTGCTGTTTCTTTTTGACATGATGTATGTTTTGTGTATTCTGTATTTGCTTCAGGCTGAAATTGTATATGTATTTAAATGACGATGAGCTTATCATGCTTAAGTCTGAATAAACCATTATGTTCTGGTATGTTCTGTTCGGATATAATTCAAGAACATTAATCAATCCCATTTAAAAAAATTACAGTTGTATTTAATCGAATGTAATCATGTTTCAAAGTAAGATGACATATTCCGTAAATAACGAGACCGGTTAATGAAATTTGTCTTTGTGTTTGAAGAACTTGTTTTGCATAATCGTACGAACAGTTTAACAGATCCTAATATTCTTTTTATTCGTCAAAATTTCAGAATGACGGCTTATGTTTATAATAAATCACCCTACATTTTACGGCTTACAGCTTTAATTTAAAAACAAAAGGAAATTGAATTGTTAACTGGACAGTTGAAAGACCATGAACACATCATGCAGCACGAAGTAGCTGACCTTAAATGTCGAAGCATGCGGTATAATCGTCTATTCTTCAAAATTCCCGAGGAAAAGATGAACAGTGTGAGAAAGAAATACTGGACTTCATAGAATCAAAATAACGAATCGAGAATGCATCCAGGGACATTAAATTGCACCGTGTCCATAGAATATGTCGGTTTAACAGCGCAAAAATTAGGCCTTGTGTAGCCAAATTTGCTTTCTGTCCGGATCGAGAACAAGTGCGGAAGGCGTCCCAGGAGATAAAAGGGACCCCGTATGGGTTATCGGAACAATACCCCCGGAAGGTGATGGAAACCAGACAAAAGCTTATTCCAATCATGAAGAAGGCGAGAGAAGAGAATAAGGAGGCCTACCTGAGGGTGGACAAACTATTCATCGACGGTCGATAGTACAAGCCGGATGCCTAGGAGAAATGTGGGAGTGTTGTGAAATGTGTAACCTGGAACGTTGAGGGGCAAAACAACGGACAAGTTTTTATCACCGGAATTCGAACAGTTACTTTCACAATATGACATTATTTGTTTAACTGAAACATGGACAAACTCAAAATCGAATATCAAATTGTCTGGATTTAGTGATATAATACATTCATATAGACGTTATCAAAATAAGCGTGCGAAGCGTGCGAAGCGTGCAAGTGGTGGAATTATTGTATATATTAGAGATAATATACGAAAAGGGGTTTCAGTTGTTAAAAATGAAATAGATTGTCTATTATGGATTAAACTTGATCAACACTTTTAATACTGAAAATAACATGTATATTGCTGTGACATATATTGCACCTGAAAATTCACCTGTTTACTCACGATTTGATGGGGATATTTTTTAAAACTATTGAGTCGGATATTAATACTTACAGCGAGCTAGGTGCGGTTTATGTAACGGGCGATACAAATGCAAGAATATACGTATCCCGGAAAAAACATTTTTTGGAAAAAACCACTAATCTGCTGGTACAAATAAAGCTGACCCATTTATAATCCTTTCAAAATCACACACCGTATCAACCGTTAGGATTTAAAGTAAGCTATCATTGGTTGATATAGTGGACCAGCGTTATTTGTACCGGGGTAATTAGTGGGTTTTCCTAAACTCGTGCTTTTCCGGGATAGGTCTATTGGTCAAAAGCTAGATTATATTACGTATGGTCGTAGTTAAAGTAATCTTGATTTTATAGAAATTTACCATCCTATGCCTAGGGCAACGTGTGATTTGAATTCAAACCGCTTCGGGAACGCATTACTAGATTTATGTATGGCTACACTTTTTCGAGTTGTTAACGGTAGATTGCATAACGATAATAATATTGGTAAAATAACGTGTTTTACACATAATGGGCAAAGTTTAGTTGACTATCTGTTAACATAGTCGGAAAATTGTGTAAATATCATGCACTTTACAATACAAGATTTTAATGAATTTTCTAATCACGGTCCCCTTGAATACAATTTAAAAATTGGGACAACTAGCAAAATATATATGCGAGGACGAAAAATATTTGTGAAATAAAATCATATTCACAAGGAAAATGTTCTTTCCGAATTATCGGGCGACATTGCGAATCTTGAGTTAAGTTTAAAACGAGGGATAGAAAATAACTATGATGCAGAGGAACTAGCTTCAATGTTTACTCAGTTTTTAACGTCTATAGGTAATTCTTATTAACTGCGATACAAATCAATTCGATTCACATGACAAAAATAAACAAAAATGGTATAATGCGGAGTGCGAAAGAATACGTAAAGAATATAAGGATGCTTTATACAAATATAACACAATAAATAACGAGAACAATCGCTAGTCAGTATTAGAGAAAAAGAAATCATATATATAGGATCTGGCATGAGTTGTCATGTCATACCATATTTAATTAAACGAGTTCAGGAATTGTGTTAGTAAGCTTACTAACAAATTTCCTGGACGAGTTTAATAAAATATGGTATGATATGACAACGAGTGTCAGATCTTTTTATCACATGCTTTTAAATGAGCAAATTAAATAAATATTTACGAAAACATAATGATAAATCCAGAATGTTGTTAAAATTTCGTTACGTAATTTGACGTTGCAACGTCATTTCAGCAAAATAACAAAATGCGATTGGTCAATAAACGAAAACTAAGCCAATGGAAATGCTTAAAAAGTATATTACACATGTGTAATATAAAAATATATGTAATGGTTATATTACATGGGAAACAGGGTATGGCATGTGATAAAAATATTATTGTGGTAAATGCAAGACAGATTTTAATAGAACTTTAGGACGCAAGATGGACAGCATGAAATCTAAGTCCCTTAAAGAATTGCGGAAAATGTTCACAAAAAGATCCTCAAATCCGAACAGAGAACAAATTCAATTAAATGAGTTCGTTGAACAATTTAAAAACCTGGCTACAAAACGAAGGTAATATAAATAATGAAAACAGTATAAATTGTGTCCGCAATTTCAACAGTAACCATAACTCTGAAAGAACTCACCTGGAGCTCGACAGATACATAACAATGTAGGAACTTATCATTGCTACGAAACGATTAGGAAATAATAAGGCATGTTCTTCGGACAATATTATATACGAAGAGTTTAAAGAAAATGAACACAGAAAAAGATAATCGTCTGTCTCATGGAAAGATGGAAAGAAATTAAATCCAGTCTTGATGTGTTTCTTTTCCAGAGTCACTCTTTTAAATAAAGAAACATAACATTGTATAAATAAAATCATTGTTTGCAATACAATTGAATTACACTTTTAATTTTGTTTGAATATTCAATTTAATCGACACATGCATGCTAGCAGACCATAAACATTTACACTTTAAAGTTACGGGTTGGCTCAAGTCACGTTTCTTGTATAGTTTTAAGTACAAATTGAATCATAACATTCCATAGACATAACTTTGTATGAATGGATCTTTCTTAGCCAAATATCGCTGTCGTGTGCGATTGGTCACTCTATGCTCTTTGTATGTTTAGGCTCAAACAATGAAAATAACCCGAGCGTTCAATGACAGTCAGAGTACACAATTAAATTACAGTGTGTCGATGGTTCAGTGTCATAATAATCTAATTCAGTGCTTAGTAAACCACTGTATTACTCAAAGAATTAAACATAGATGAAAGATAGATGACTCCTCAAATATCGCTACTATATAACTGCAATATACGGGGTTCGACATCAATATACATATGTGAAACACCAACCAGCAAATGCCACCCAAAATTGTGCAGTTTTAATTAAGCCGTGTATCCGAGTGATTAAGGTATTTCCCCACTCATTCAGACACCGCAATGGGCCGCTCTAATCCTATATAATATCCGCGATGTACAAAATGTCTCTACTGGCTGATGTAACCGCAAAGACCGAATACTCGTCCTGATTTATCGAAATAATTATCTTCCATTTTGGCCTTAGGTTGGACACTTAATCAGCCGTTTCGAGTGACTTTTCCTTTGCGAAAAGATGACAGTTGTTTAATGGGCACATTGGTTGTTATTGCATCAAAAGATATAAATGATTTTTTGGATAACTTTCTAACATGTTTGCGGCCAAATGTTTGTACACAATCCCTTAATTTGACTAAGTATTCGAATATATTGATAAAGTAGCTTTACACATTCGGCATTTGTAATGAACGGTTGTGAGACAGTTACATCTTCAAACACATCAATCAACCGCAGCGAAAGAGGATTGAAGAAATATTTTTTCTTTTAGACAAGAATGCCATTGAAGTAAATATGTATAAGCATGGTTGTTTGCAGTACAACATATTGACAACAATGTTGTCTGTAAAGAATTGTGCGGTATGGTACCTTGATTGTAAATAAATAATTAGGAATACACATGTAAATCTACTGTTTTCGCACCTGAACACAACGCACTCATGGCCAGTTTTAAATATCAACGTTTTGTCCATGGCTAGCCGTACGTCGTAAACATATACCTTGCGAACACTCTAGAGGCCACATTATTTTATTGCCCAAGCTTAATGAAACTTGGTAACAACATTTGTTGCAATTATATCTGGGCCGAGTTCAAAAAAGTTTTCGTTAGCAGCTGAGTTTAGCAAAACACATAATTCAAAAAGGAGTCGCATGCGTTATGAAATGTTTACTTCAAACTGATGACAATACAAGACTATACATCGACTCATCTGGTTGCTAGCACACCCTGCAGCATTTTTCATCTAAAGTGGCATAAACTAAGTTTAGAGCTAAGGTGCACGCTGCAAGATTATGAACTGTTTTTGTGTCAACACTAATTAATTAAAAGCTCCTATTCGCTAATCGTTACTCCTTTATATATATACATTATCGTAGTTATTTCACGTGTACAAATTATTTCTTTGATTGACATGTAAGTGATTATTGGGATTTTCGTATTTCCAAATATTCTATTTAAATACATCTTTCTAATTTTGACGTAAAAGAAAGCAATAAGACACTATTGAAATAGATCAAAGATAAATATCGGTATTGAAGGTGTCTTGTTTTTAAATATATATCTAAACAATTATTGAAGAAAGCCGTTTGCTATCTCCACCTTCTTATGTGTTGCTACGTTCTTTATCGCCGTGATTTACAATCTCAATACGCAAACTCTGCCTTGGTGATAGATTGTGAAAACGTCTTTAATATCTGGTAATATAAAACGAAATCCGTTAATACCGTTACTTAAGAAAAGTTATTTCTCACAACGCTACAGTTGGGAGCAATATTTATATAGCGTAACATGTCATGTCTGCCCATTTCAGCAATGTAAGCACTGTTCGTGTTGTTATTGAACGACTGAAAGAATGACACGACTAACGTACCGTATTTCTTATGAAAGCAGAACCACTGTAATATTAGTTTTACATCGCTGTCATTTGAATGGGTACTTGTAAACACTTAAATATAAAGAAGTGAAACTCCAGAAGCTCCAGAAGTCTTAAAGACTTAAGACTTACAAACTTAATCGTTAGTACCACGTGATTGGTCTCCGTTTATAAATACAAGACCCATTTTTGTCTGCCAGTTCTTGAAACGATAAAAAAATATTTGAGCAAACCTTATGCTATATTTGGCTAAATTAAAACAGATACAGATGCAAAGAAATCATTTAGTTGACATGACCGTTTACTGTACCGTTTTGGCAATTGGTTCCTTGCCGTAAATAAAGGACCACGAAGGTGTGTATGATATAAATGCAATACTGCTGCAGCTTCTGGAGATTCACTTCTTTATAATGAACAATTTTAACCATGAATTGTTTAAGTTCTCAAAAGTGAGGCGCGTGACAGTATTTATAAACTGATACACTTTTGAATTTGTGGAAATATTTAGTTCCAATAATTTGGATCATGTTTTGTTCCACAACTTAGATCTTTTTTATTTTTGTACGAAAATGATTTGTTTATCTTGTTGATGATACACATGTTCATATAATTCACAACAGTTGGTTAATGTAACATTAGATGTTTTACAAGCACAAAGTGTATTAAAGTATGATTCCTATCACGTTGCTTAACAGAATCATAAAGGTATGATTAAACTGTGTGATTTAAGAAGGATGATATTTCGGCTAGGTGCAAGCTTATGCTCGATACCTTGGGCGTGTTTATTACACTTTTATGCTAAAACATTATTACATTTAAGATTTGATTTTATATACCTTTAAATCAAAACACATAAAGATTTGTGCAAGTGATAGAATACATGTCTTTAATGAAAACATTAAATCGGAATTATGTCTCCAAAACATACCTCTATGTGCTTATTTTCTAAAACAGATTTGCTATTCAAACCGATATGTTAAAGTGATAAAATTATATAAAGACAAAAATAGTGAACGCATTGTGGGATATTCAATCACTGTGTATCTAATACCAAACCAATGTATTTAAACACTGTGTATGTTAATATTCAATCACGGTGTATATAATACCAAACCATTTTTTTTCAATCACTGTGTATCTAATACCAAACCAATATATATTTAATCACTGTGTATCTAATACGAAACCAATATATTCAATCACGGTGTCTATAATATCAAACCAATATATTTAATCAGTGTGTATCTAATACCAAACACATATATATTTTATCACTGTGTATCAAATACCAAACCAATATATGTAATCACTGTGTATCACATACCAAACACATATATATTTAATCACTGTGTATCAAATACCAAACCAAAATATTTAATCACTGTGTATCTAATACCAAACACATATATATTTTATCACTGTGTATCAAATACCAAACCAATATATTTAATCACTGTTTATCACATACCAAACACATATATATTTAATCACTGTGTATCATCGAACCGTCTGTTCTTGAGATGTGGATAGTTTTGAATTTGAGACATTCTAACGTTCCTAAAACTATAATGAGGTATTATACAGATTTGTACATCGGTTAACAGTTCATTAAAATTTTATAAATCATTTAATGTTGCTCATAAATTAAACATCTCAATTACCCATTACGGCGTATTACTGACACTTCACAACCGGATAAAGATTTTAATAATAAACGTAATTTTTAATGAATAAGTATTTATTATAAAAGGGTATTGAATTTAATCTTACAAGAATGGACCTGTACGTACATGTGTGTATGGATAATACTGGTGGTTAAAGAAACAGATGGTACTGAGTATTCTGTACGAGAAACAGACGCTTGCAAAGTAAGACCTTTTGTGGAAAAATAAAGTCAAGAATTTCTTCGGTATCCCATTTGCTCGTCCTCCCGTTGGAGTGTTGAGATAAGAGGTAAGGTATATTTTATAAATACGGGTGTTTGGTCTTTTAATCATGGTTGAAACTCATTGTGTTTGGATTGTTTGGCTGCTTGACAAACTAAAAAAAAAAAAAAAAAATTAAACACAAACTATGAAAAGTTATTTTTTAAACCAAATCCGTAAGTGTTAATTTCCAAACGCATTTTCAAAATGTACTAACTCTAAATCATTTTTTTTTAATCCATTGAGTAGTAGTAGGAATGTATTCTCTATATTCCTATAATGTTATGACACAATATACAACGCGATATAAGTACAATCCATTCATCTAGGTTGAAGTGCAACAATTGTGAAGTTTAATTATTTACTCCACTAATATTACAAATTGGCAGTTATGGGATATCCTCAACGTCAGAAACATACAGAAATCACAGATAATTATTTCGTCACCTTATAATTTTGCAATGAGCTCAGGTGGTTGTACATGCTTTGATTTTGATTTTGGAATACGTTTTGATTATGAAGAATGATAAATATTCACCTGGTCGTTGTATCGATAGTTTTATTGATAGCTGTTCTCTAAGTCACGACTGAATTTGGTCAGACACTTATTGCACAATCTGTGTTTTCCACAATTTAAATATCGTAAATTCACTGACCTATGTTATCTGACGGAAAATTGAAGTTTTTGATCCACTTTTGCAAACAATCTGCCTAAAAAGACTACCACGATTATTACACAGTTTAGTGAATAATATATGTTCCTATATGGTCCGGCTGCTTTTATGTTCTAACTAATGTATCCAAACCAATCGTGTAACCTGTGTTGTAGTTTTTTGACGTCTGTGTTTCAAAGCATTTGGTCACTTGCCTTTAGTTGTTTATTTATCTGATAAAGAAACATAATTTTTTCCCAAGTTTATATTTGCTACCTAAGAAGCCTTAACCTAAGTGTAACTAATAAAGTATACTTAACGCCATTAAATAAAAATTAAAAACTTCCTCGCAAATTAGCGTTCATTTATTTGTTTGGAATTATTTATCAACTTTTTTTATTCTACACTGTTACAACTCATTTATTTATTTATTTGCTGTGTGTATGTTGTTACATGTTTCGTTCAATACCGTCTGACGCCTATTAATATATTCGTTACGCAGAAAATTTGCTTTCAAATGTCGGAACGACATTAAGTTTCCTCTGCTAACATGGAAGTAGGGGTGCTCTATTTCTTAGAATGCATAAGTTTTGTTAACTGGTTTATAACATTGTTCACACAAGATCGGAACATCGAAAACGCTGAAAACACATTCAAAATAAGTGATTTGTTCTGCGTTGTTATGTTTTGATATGACATGGCCTATTACGACCTTTCTGCGATCAAACCATGTAGTTTATAAATTGTGCATAGCAAGTGTAATCTTCGATGTAGAGAAAAATATTTTTGAATGTTTGTTTTCTCCCTAAAGTCAAAATTTCGCGCAGTTTATTGATCTTAAAATCCACTCAAGTCGCACGCACTTTTCTAATCAATCTGCGAGTTTAGAGGTTCATCTGTGTTATTAGTTTCTCTTGATCGCTGTGAAAGACCTTTGTCATTAATTGCATTGGACAATTGTTAGATAAAATAATAATTATGGTGTTAATCGCAATTATTTCATAATTTGTAAGTGGCTCGCGAAATAAAAAATTAAAGTTCTTTTGCAGTTGTCATATTTTTAGAATTTGGTTTGGAATTAGTTGGCATTAAAAGAAATCCGTAGAAAATCCTCTCCGCAATAACAAAATATCCATTTATTAAGATAACGATTGTGCTGAACAATTAATGGTTATTTAAATTAAGCATTTAAAATTTCACCTTTAAGACGTAGACCTTTACATTTTATAAATAAAATCATGGTTTGCAATAAAATATAATTCCACTTTAAATGTTGGGCACATATTTAATGTAATCGACGTATGCGTGTACGTAGACCATTAACATTTACAATGTTCAGTCAAGGTTTGGCTCAAGTCACTTTTCGTGTATATGTGTAAGTACACTCGGCATCAGAGCATTCCATAAACAATTACATACCTTTGTTTGAATTGATCATTCTTTGCCAAATACCGCATTCTTGTGAGATTGGTCAATCTATGCCCATATCAAGTTTATTTTCAAGTATATCACTTGTTTATGTTGATTAGCCGCTAGACCTTTAATATATACGAGTAGTCTCATAAAAAGAGTGCCACTAGATTAGATAGAAAAGCTGAAAACTGAAAACATAAGTTACCAACCAACAGAAAATTTACTTTCATCAATTACAGAGTCAACTAAAATCTGCAAATGAGTATACCAAAAAGTCGTACTGACAAAGCAAATCATTCCAATCAAGGCAGTTACAAAATAGGAATTATTTTTTTGATAAAGAATTTGAAACAAATGAACTGTTTACTCAACCGTTTAGACTGACCCATGATACCAAACTAAGAACTTTTCAGTATAAATATATTATGCAAATTATTCCTAACAATGGCTATTTACTGCAGTGTGGTTTGACACATTCCAATTTGTGTAATTTTTGCAGAATGCCAGTAGATTCAAATATGCATATGTTTTGGGAATGTCCTTTAATTCAACAGTTTTGGAACAGTGTAAAAGTGTATATAGAACAAACTGCGAATTTGCCGAACATTTCAAATTTTTATTATGAACATATTAGCTTTTGTAACGTTTCGGTTGGTCATTCTAAAACGTCACATATTGTTAACTTTATCATATTGTTGGCAAAATTTGATATTTTTAGAAATAAGTATCAGAACACCATTCCCAATATTTATCATTTTAACACGTATCTTCATAATAGGCTAAAAATTGAGGAGATAATTGCTTTCAATAAAGATCAAATAGAAACTTTTAGAGCAATTTTGAACAACTTTTAACATAATTTTTTTAGTCAGAACATGCATTTGTATGCTTTGATCTATTTGTCGAACCGTATGTAATTATGTGTATTGCTTGCTGCTGTCTCGTTTATATATTTCGACAGATATGTTTGTAGCAATTTTTTTTCTGTATTTTTTATTGCTTTGTCAAAATGTGGGTAATTGTATCGTCATTTGATGAATAAATATACTGATACCATAAAAAAAAAAAAAAAAAAAA